>PVIC010010661.1:20558-43059 GCA_004025085.1 Thryonomys swinderianus
AGTACCATGCAGTTTTTATCACGGCAGCTTTATAGTAGAGTTTTAAATTGGGAATTGTAATACCCCCTGCCATGTCGTGGTTGCTTAGAATTGCTTTTGCTATTCTAGGTTTCTTGTGGTTCCAGATGAATTTTTGTATTATTTTCTCTAGCTCTGTGAAGTATACCATTGGAATTTCAATTGGAATTGCACTGAATCTGTATAGTAGCTGTGGGAGTATAGCCATTTTGACAATGTTGGTTATCCCAACCCAGAAACAAGGGATATCTTTCCACTTTCTGGTTTCCTTTTCTATCTCAGTTTTCAGAGTCCTATAGTTTTCAGAGTAGAGGTCTTTCACTTCCTTTGCTAGGTTGATTCCTAGATATTTCATTTTTCTGGGTGCTACTGTGAAAGGGATTGACTCCCCAATTTCCCTTTCAGTGAGACTGTTATTTGTGTAGACAAAGGCTGTTGATTTTTGAGCATTTACCCTGTATCCAGCAACACTACCAAATTTGGTAATTAAGTCTAGCAGTCTTTTGGTTGAGTTTTTAGGGTCCTCTAGATAGAGTATCATATCATCAGCAAATAATGACAGTTTAACTTCTTCCTTTCCTATCCTTATTCATTTTATATCTTTGTCCTGCCTGATTGTTATGGCTAATGTTTCCAGTACTATATTGAACAAGAGTGGTGAAAGCGGGCATCCTTGTCTCATTCCTGACCTTAGTGTAAAAGGTTTCATTTTTTGCCCATTGAGTATGATGCTGGCTGTTGGTTTCTCATAAACAGCTTGTATTAAATTGAGATAAAGTCCATTGATTCCAATTCTCTGTAGGGTTTTGATCATAAATCGGTGTTGGATTTTGTCAAATGCTTTTTCTGCATGTATTGAGATAATCATATGGTTTTTGTCCTTAAGTCTGTTAATATAGTGTATTACATTGGTTGATTTATGTATGTTGACCCAGCCTTGCATCCCTGGGATAAATCCGACTTGATCAGGGTATATGATTTTCTTAATAACTCTCTGTATTCTGTTTGCCAGTATTTTATTGAGGATTTTTGCATCAATGTTCATTAGAGGGATTGGCCTGTAGTTTTCTTTTTTGCTGGGATCTTTCCCTGCCTTTGGAATCAAGGTGATGGTTGCTTCAAGGAATGATTTGGGGAGTACTGCTTTCCTTTCGATTTCATTAAAGAGATTGAGAAGTACTGGTATTAACTCTTCTTTAAAAGTTTTGTAGAATTAAGAAGTGAAGCCGTCAGGACCAGGGCTTTTCTTTGTTGGTAGGTTTTTTATTACATTTTCAATTTCCCAGATTGATATTAGGTTGTTTAACATTTTTATATCCTTTTCATTCAGCTTTGAAAGTTCATATGTGTCTAGGAACCTATCCATTTGTTTAAGATTTTCCATCTTCTTGGAGTATAGATTTTCAAAGTACGTGTTTATGATCCTTTGGACTTCCTCTGGGTCTGTGCTGATTTCCCCATTTTCATTCCTGTTGTTTCCCTTTTTTTTTTCTTTTCTGAGACAGGGTCTCGCTTTGTAGTTCAGGCTGGCCCTGAGCTCACTATGGTGCCCAGGCAAGCCACCGCGAACTCAGCAATCCTCCTGTCTCTGCCTTCCGAGTGCTGTTGTTTCCTTTTTTTAACCATCAATTTTTTTCTTCATTATTTACCCCTAAGCCCCATTACCCTTTGACTATTTACTATTTCACAATATCAATCATGCATTCTAGAAAAAATTTATAGCTTCAGTTTCTCATATCAGAAAACATATAATATTTGCACATCTGTGACCTATTTACATCACTTGTGAGTATGTCCTGATGGTATGTCCATTTGAGTATAAATGATTCAATCTCATCATTCTTTATGGCAGAGTAATATTCCATTATTTTAAAAAAGCACATCTTCTGTATCCAGTCTAGAGTTGATGGGCATTTGGGGTGTTTCCAAGATTTAGCTATCACAAACTGAGCTGCTATAAACATGAGTGCACATATGTCACTATGATAGGAATCTTGTAATTCTTTTGTGTATATCCCCAGCAGCAGAATAGCAGGGTCGAATGACTTTTGCACAGCACAATAAACCATCAGCAGAGCAAACAGGCAACCAACAATAAGGGAAAAAATTCTTTACCAGCAATCCCTCCAACAAAGGACTACTATCTAGAATATATAAAGAGGTTAAAAAATCTTTTCCCCCATTTGCATCTCTTAAATGACCAGTGATGTTAAACATTTCTTCATATGCTTCTTGGCATCTTGACTTCTGCCTCTGAGAAGTGAGATTTCATCTCACTCCACAAAGAATGGCCACTATCACAAAATCAACCAACAATAAATGCTGGTGTGGCTGTGGGGAGAAAGGAACCCTTCTCCACTGTTGGTGGGATTGCAGACTTGTGCAACCATTGTGGAGACATGTGTGGAGATTTCTCAGAAAACTAGGACTAGGGGTCCCATTTGACCCTGCTATCCCCCTGCTAGGAATATACCCATAAGAATTTTGAAAATCATATTGGAAAGACAGATGTACACCCTTGTTCATAGCAGCTCAGTTCATGATAGCTCAATCTTGGAAATAACCCAAATTCCCATCAACTGGTGACTGGATAAAGAAGATGTAGGTTTTTTTTTTAAAAATAAAATGGAGTATTATTCTGCCATAAAGAATGACAAGATCAATTCATTTATGTGCAAATGGAGTCCCCTGGAGGATATACTAATAAGTGAAATAAATAGATCACAGACAGGCAAAATACCTGATCTTCTCTTTGATATGAACACCTGTAGATGCAAATGAGCTCTAGAAAGTATGACAGTTTTTATAGAATGGGAAATTTCTATAGGAAATCTGGTGAGGCAATGTAATGAAGGGAAGGAATAAATATGATTCAGAAAGAAAATAAAACAGTATGTATAAAGGGGGTGGGGAGGTGTGGGTGGGTAGGGATATGGGTAAAACTGAGAATTAACTTGTGTCATATACTGGTACAAATTCCCCAATGTTACACGTGATTGTGAGATGTATATAAATCGTACCAATAAAGAATTCAATTAAAAAATCAGTTCCCCCAAATTTAAAGACCCAGTTCAAAAATGGGAGTCTGAAATGACAGACACTTTTCAAAAGAAGAAGTAAAAGCAGCTAAGAAGTCTAAGAGGAAATGCTCAGTGTCACTGGCTATTCAAGAGATGCAGATGAAAACAACTCTGAAATGTCATCTTACTCCACAAAGAATGACTGCTGTCTGGAAATTAGCCAGCAACAAATGCTGTTGAGGTTGTGGAGAAAAAGGAACCCTTTTCCACTGTTGGTTGGAATGTAGACTAGTACAACTATTATGGAGATCAGTGTGGAGATACATGCTATTTCTTTTTCTTTCTGAACCATATTTATTCTTTCCCCTCATTATGTTCCCCCACCACAATCCTTTTGAATATTTCCTATTTTACAAAATATATCATGCATTCTAGAACTCATTTACATCTACAGGTTCTTATACCAGAGAAAAGATGTGGTACATGACACATTTCAACCCTCTTTTCAATGAAAAGCAGTATTCGAGGTGATAGGAACATAGTTAATTATCAGAATACTTTTGTCCTCTGTTATAACTGAAGACATAAGTCTCTATGTTATAGCTGAAAGCATTAGGGTCATCAAACAAGAGTGGATAAAATAGCAAGTCCTGTCAATAAAAATAAATTCCAAGCAAAGAAGCTATATGCATTGCACCATATCATTCAGATTTGAACTTCATGAAAATTCACAGAACAAGGTTAGTTTGCCACCTCTTCTGTACTCTCCATAATTCAAGCCCTTACCACCTATTCCCATTCTTCTATGTCTGAATGCCCAGGTTAACCATAATTTGCTTCTAAAAAGTTCTTGATATCCTCATTCCCAACTCATTGGCCCTCTGCTAATTGTAATGACCCAGCTAGGCCACACACCCAGCATGAGTCAATAATTTATAACTTATTGTGTGCTCATTAACACTGACTTTTACTTTTACATGTAATAGTAAGGCCCTGGAATCTGAGGCTTTGTAAACCATAGAACATGCCCTGTGTTACACAATACAAAAGCAGAGTAGACTCTCCCCCTCTCTGAGGGGAGAGCCACATGTAGACACAGCTGGTAACCAATAACACAAAAACTTAGCAAGGCAGAAAGAAAGGAAAGGGATGTTATATCTGAAAAAGGCATCATGATATACAGACAATTGATAGCTCTGTATTTCACACAAGTGTTAAAACACTGAAATACAACTATAATTTCTGATATGTTCCTCTGGATGTAATCATTTAAAAACTATGAAGTGGGACAAGAGATAACCTTAATTTTTCCCATTGGAAAGCAGAAATGGCCTTCCTACTGTATTCAGCTGCACTTATATTTTCCTTTTCCTTTTTTAGAGGTCTAGATTTGAGAGTCACATAAAATAGACTTTGACTCTGTTTGCTTAGAAATAACATTTTCCTGATATTTCTACAGAAAATACACTTTGTAGCCACAGAGTGAAAGTATGTGGTGTTCTAGCCACAGAGTGAAAACCACAGAAAGAAAGTCAGCTACACAGGCTGGTGACAAAAATACTAGATGGGCAAATGAAAAAAAGTTAAAATTTAATAATGTGCACAAGTCACCTAGCAGCTTAGCCCAGAGAAGAATTTCCAGAGTACATGCTTTCAGAAAAGATCTCAATGATCTTAATGTAAAGAGCTGGTTTCTAAAGCTTTTAGAAATAATCAATGTAAAGAAACTCATTAATAAACCTGCTTATGCACAACTAGGGATTATGCCCATGTATTTTCAAGTAGGGCATTTGTCTTTCATTGACTGGTGTTCAAAGTCATGGGTCATTCAAAATTTTGGCAGAGAAAGACAAGAAGCGTAGAGCAAAATCTTTGTCACCAAACTGCACTGTGTTTGTATAAATGATGCATAACAAAGTAGATGAATCATAGAAATCATTTGTCCTGCTATTCAAATGTCCTGCCATGGCTGGAGAAGCACACACAACCTCCTGGAGACCTTTCCACAGCTTTTGGAACCTGTTCTCTCTCCTGGGGTGTGTTTTCCCTTGGCCTTGCCTTGTCCTGAAGCTTGAGAGTTACTCTGAGCCAACAATCTCAAATAGTTTTAAACATTCCTTGGTGACAAATTGTTCCTATTTTGAAAACTCGAAGAAACAAAAGCCAAAGATATGAAAAGATCATATGGGCAATTAGACTTTGGTGTTCATCTGTCCTCACATGAGCATTCAATATGTGTACATTGTGCCATAAAGCTTCTATACAGTGTGATGTCAATTGTATCTATTATCGAGCCATATATATATATATACACTCATATTTGTCTACTTCTCCCAATATCTGTATCTATCTGGGCGATACAGTTTACACAAGAAGACAGTTCCAGTATTATCTTAACTCTTAAGTCACCCTTAGGTCAGCTTTTTAACCTTTTTTCTTTACCTTCCTAATCTGTAAAATTTGGATAGTGATCCAGGCTCACACCTGTAATCCCAATACTCAGAAGGCAGAAGAAGGAGGATTTTTGAGTTCAAAGCTTGCCTGGGCTACATAGTGAGCTCAGGGCCAGCCTGAACTACAAAGTGAAACCCTGTCTCAAAACAAAACAAAACAAAACAAAACAAAACAAAACAAATTTGGGTAGTGATGTTTACTTAGCTGTATTTCTTAGGATAAAATTTGATAATATGCATAAGTCATCTACCAGGAGCTTAGCTCAGAGCAGAAGCCCAATAATATTATTGCTTTTGTTAAATGGCTCAGACTTACCTAAGGAGATAACTATAAAGGTTATTCTAGTTCACACAGTTGTCTCAAAAGGACACAAGAGGTTTCCTGGCAGGTTTCCACATGGGCACTTTTATTTCTTTCCTTTTTCCTGACATGAATTAAATGTCCCCACTGCCAATGTGATTCCAAAGCAAAAGATGTTTGGTTAGCTGGATCCCAAGAGAATAAGCATCATTTTATTGCTTCAATGGTCCCTTTTTTCCTCACTATTGTTCCACTCTATATCATTGTCTTTTGTTTTACAAGCCACTCATAACAGTGAAAAAAGCCCATTTAATGAAACTATTTAATGAGCAAGTTAATTCTGTTTTTATAACTATCAGTTTCCCTGCTTTATAAAATTGTCTTTTTCTCTTGCTCAACCAGTTAATTAAGTTGGAATAATGCAGTCTGTGTAGCTTAATTATAGTGAATGTTTCTGCCATTTGCTGTCAAAACAAACACGATATTTTGTTTTATTTAACAAGGATAAAGAACTATTTTCTATACTTCTTTGGTTTTCTTGTAACACTGACTCATGATTTTGATGTCTATAATATGATAATGAGTTAATTTAAGTAGTAATTATTATGATGATATCAAACAAACATGAGTTGCAGGTAAAAGCTGGAAACCCAGTGTTGCCTTCCAGTAGTACAAATGGTTATCCTTTCTGACAGAAACTGGGTGTGTTGTGTTTTTTTTTAATTGAATTCTTTATGGTACCTTTTATATACAGTTCACAATCACACTCATCACTGGGGAATTTTTACCCCAGTATATGACAGAAGTTAATTCTCATTTTTACCCATATCCCTACCCACCCACAACCCCCCCACCCCTTATATACATACTATTTTTTTCTTTCTGAATCATATTTATTCTTTACCCTCATTATGTTGTCCCACCACATTCCCTTTGAATATTTCCTATTTTACAAAATCTATCATACATTCTAGAACTCATGTACATCTACAGAAGAACAGACACTATTCAGAGACAGAAGTAAAAGCAGAAGCATACGAAGAAATGTTCAACATTCACTGGTCATTCGAGAGATGCACACATGTTGTGTTTTAAATGAAGAGCACATTTCATCCAGGATGTGTGAAAGCTCTTGTCATTTTTTTTTAGTTTGACCTGCTGGTTTTTAAAAAATATTTTTATCTTTATTGGTACATTGTATATACACATCATGATCACACTCATTGAGAATTCATACCAGTATACGACACAATTTATTTCTCATTTTTCCTATTTCCCTACACACCGCACAATCCCTGCCCCCTAAATACATAAAGCTTTGTTTCCCTTTTTTTAATTACATCACATTTTTTCTAACCCTTCATTACTCTCCCTCCACTTCATTTCCTTTGAATATTTTCTATTCCACAATATCCATCATACATTCTAGAACTCATTAACAACCTCAGTTTCTCAAGGTTTTGGTCAGCCTTTCACATCTGAGGAGAACACAGTGGTACAGGTCGTTTTTTTTAACTTGTGGAAAGTTTTGATAAGAACTGGCCTGTTAACAAGGTAAACTGTTTGCCAAGATAATGGTTCTCTCCATGTTTGCACTGCATTACAGTCCCTAATGAAATTTTCTGACTCATCGCACTTCGTCTACCCTTCAGAGACCTGAGCCTCTCATTGTTGTGAAGGTGACTCTTTTGGTTCATTTTTTTGAAATGTTTCCACTTTAAATCCAGTATAAGTTCAAATTTAGTACTGAAATGCACATGCATCTCCAGGTTTTACACAAAGGGCCTGTGGCCAGTCAACACAAAGATTAAGATTTAGGATACATAACATTTCCTCGTTAGTAGAATTAGATGGTGGCACAAACTTTGTACCTCTCTAACTTTTTGCTGAAACAATAGACTTCCTGAATGCATTAGACATAATTAAGCAATGTGTCCAGTATTGCTGTTCTTGTTATTTCAGTGAGAAGAGGCTGCCCTTGGAAAGAAGTACTTCCAGGAATAGCAAAAAATGTACGACAAAAATTAAAATGTCTCAACTGAATAATGATGGTGATTCTTTCTGTTTTTACTTTGTAGGACAAGACACAGTTCTTTTTTATGGTAATTTAATGTCCTAATGAATGACACAAAATAGGCTAAGATTTCATGACAATATTTCTTTGATGCTCAATGTATACTCTATATTATATCTCACAGTAAGAAGCAGCGATAGGCTCTTTATTAAAATCCAATGTCCTCCATTCATGTAAAATATCCAGAGAAATATATGTCATATCATGACCACATTACAATACCTGGAAAGAATGAAGACAAAGATATTTTAACAATAGTAGCATCTTTCTTGTAATGATGATTTTTTTCCATACCCTATGTCATTTATCATATCATTCCCCAAATCACTAAGAGAAACAAGATATCCAGAGAACTCTTGAGTTGTTCCATTTTCAAGGAAGTTTGATTAGTGTTTTGACGGTATAAGTCAATGTGGGGTATTGGAAATCTTCTTGAAGACTGTCTGCCATGGCCTCAACCTGCAGCTCAGGGACCGGCAAATAATCAGTCATTTGACCCTCAAGAGGGGCCTTGGAATTAACATAATGTCCTAAGAAATGTTGCTTATTTAGACAATTATAGATAGGGTATTTGAGTAAAACACTTCTCTATTAAGTGTTACATTAAGTGACTTTCTATAAGGTTGAAATGGAGGTATTTGTGGACTTGAGCAGTTATTGTGGTTGTAATGAGGTCTAAATGAACATTTCTGACCAGACCCTTGTCTACTGAATAATGAAGTATGTCACTTCATTCCTATTACTGTGCAAGCTCTTCATATATGCTTTTCTGTAATACAGTTAAGGAAATGTAATGATCTTCTTGATTTGCTAATTCATTGAAGATCTTATAGTTATGGCAGTGCTTCTCAGCTGAAGCACTCCAACATTATTTGCCAATGTCTGAAGTCACTTAATTGTCATAGCTACTCAGGATGACGATTCTGGAACTTACTGAACAGAAGCAAGGGACATTGTCAAATATCCCACAGTACAGAAGACATCTTCCCTCATCCTGACTAGTGACATCAACCATGTCAAGACTGAGAAAGTCGGAATCATGAAAGAGGACAGGTAACATTCACTTTTTAAATCCACCCACTCATTTGCAGTTCCATAGTCTGAGTAGCATCAATGGTCACCTCATTCGCTGAGTTATTATCATTTACTTAATGGAAGTTTTATTGATCTTTAACATTGTAGGGACGGATCATACAATGATTAACAAACAAAGTTTATTCATGTTCTTATGGAATTTATGCCTACTGGAAGAATCAGATCCAATTATAATAATAACTCTAAAAAGAAGAAACTGATAGAATTTTTGGTGTTAGAGAAAGCTTCCTTATGACAATGGCACTTAGTCTAAGGCACAACAAGTTAAACACAAGAAGTGATGTAATGAAGAACAGGAATATCCTGTCTGCAATCCCTTGTGGGACTCAGACAACAGGGGAAGAGGCCTAGATAAGGTTGAAAAAAGCATAAAGCAGACAGTGAAACTGTATGAAGAGCTGTAATCTATCTGCCAATTTACATTCAGAGAAAGCCACTGATGATTTTTAGGCATTAATATCTCTAAACATGAATCTTCATGATCATTTTTTCTTCTCTGGATTCCAGATATCTGAACCCTTTTTCTATACAATGTAAATTTCTAATTTAACCAGTCTTGATGGGAGACAGAGTCTTCTTCCTACTACTGAAAATTAAGTGCTAAATCCTTATTTTATAGCCACACTTGAATACAGGATACAGAAATCATAATTTAGTTCAGTCATTCAGAGGTTCCTGTTCTGGACTTTATACCATGAGCTAATGATAGGAAAAAATGTCTTTTAGGTGCAAGTGACCTCATCAGATCCAGAGCCAGCTGCGGGTCTTATTTGTAGTTCCTTTCATCATGGCCCTGGCTGCAGCCTACCCTCCTTCAATCCTGCCTATTTTCTAGCACAAATCCTTCAGCTTTCCCCAAGTCTGTGTTTTCCCATAATATTCTCCTGATAAATGTAGTTTTGACTTATGTTATCCAGATTTGTTTTCTGTTTCTTGACAAGCAAACCCTGATTGATACACTTGAAAGTGATTTTTTTAATTAAGGTTAAAATTTCTGTGAAATACTGAAATACAACAAATGTCCAATTCCAATATGAGGACCTTAATTATAATCTTCAGCCTGCCATACTGACATACACCTGTAATTCTAACACACAGACAGTTGGGGCAAGAGAACTGCTGAGAGTTCAAGGCCAGCTTTAGCCACATAATGAGTTCAAATTCAGCCTAAACTGCATAGTGAGACCCTTTCTCAAAAAAAAAAATTGTGATCTTCAGTTTTGGCAAGAGGGTGATTTCAAGGCCCCATTTATAGATTTGAGATTTAAACCAGATTCAAAATATTAATAAAAAAAGAAACGATATTACTGAACATATTTACAGTTCATCATCATTATATGGACCCTGCATTTGCAAATTTGCCTACTTACTAAATTTGCTTATAATGCTCAGATTAGTACTTAGTGCAGTTTTGTGGTTACACAGGACATGTGTGGAGCAGTGAAAAATTTGAATTACCCTGTGTGCATTTTGCCAGCTGAGGTTAAAACAGGTGACTGTCTTCTTATTTCAGCTCTTATACTTAAAGGTTTCTCTCAGGGTATGCTTAGTGTGAGGTTTTTCTTAGTTTGTGTTTTTTTGATGATTTTGCCCTTAAAATGGTCCCATGCATTGCTAAAATTTATTTAACCTTCAGAAGACTCTGAAGGACCTTAGAGAAAAACTGCTTGTGTATTCAGCTGTTCACACCTGAGTTACAGTGTTGCCAATGAGTTTAATGTCAATGAATCAACAATATTTAGTTAAATAAGGTGCCTTTAAGCATAAACACACCTAAAGAAGGGGTATGCACTGATAACTTGATGAAAATTGCAACAAGACTGGAAAGAACCACTTTCCACTTTTCCTCAGGGCAGCAGTGGCTCATGTTTACTAATTCCTCAACTATTCCTGGGGAATATAGTCACTGGATGTGAAGCTTCCTCACATCCTAAAGAGAAGCGAAATAAATTCTTATGTTTTTTTTTAATTCCAAATCCAAGGCAGCCCCTCAACAGGTCATCTGAAAGCTAGCTATGTGCTTTCCAAAGCTGAGGCTATAAAACACTCTCTAACCCAAAACGAATGACAGAAAGTGTGGGCTGATGAAAACAGTAGTCACCTCTCAAGTGTTTCTATTTAAGAGTTGTCCTCCACTCCCAATGTTTCAAAACATAAAATATATAAGTGATTGTTTCCCTACAGGTAGACTACATAGCAGGAAATATGTTAAAATACTAATGTCTTGGTCCTGTCTACTAGAATCATGGACAAGCAAGAAAAGACCTCAGTTGGGAAAAGCTTATACATGTACTGCCAGAGAGATCAAAAACTGTGGAAGACATTGTAAGTGACCTCCTAGAATATAGAAACTAAAGGAAAGAAAGACCCAGCAGAGAACTTCTAATAGATTCAGGGTGTCCTAGAACAGAAAAAGCCTGCTTTCCAAATACAGATAGTGCAGAGTTCTGTTTCCACTAGGCCAACAAGAATTGTCTTAACTCTTTTTATTTCCACTCTTCTCTCCCTTAGCCTCAAACATGGTCTACTATAAAGCCACTGTGATAAAAACTGCATGGTACTGGCAAAGTAACAGACCGGAGGACCAGTGGAACAGATTAGAAGATCCAGAAACAACCCTGGATACACTAAGCCACCTTATCTTTGACAAAGGAGCCAAACATCCCCAATGGAGGAAAGACAGCCTGTTTAACAAATGGTGCTGGAAAAATTGGGCTTTAACCTGCCAAAAACTAAAGCTAGACCTATCTCTTTCACCATGCACAAAACTAAACTCACAATGGATACGAGACTTAAACATTAAAACAGAAACAATAAGCCTGCTGGAAAACAGGTTAGGCAAAACTCTTGGAGACATTGGCTTAGGCAGAGACTTTATGAATAAAACCTCTATAGCACAAGAACTAGCAGAATGAATCAACAAATGGGATCTCATCCTACTGAAAAGCTTTTGCACAGCAAAAGAAGTCACTGGCACTGCTAAAAGACAACCAACAACATGGGAAAAAATCTTTACTAGCTGTTTATCAGTGAAGGCTAAAGTATAATAAAACAGAGCCCAAAAAGTCAAGGGAAGACACAAAGATGCCAATTAAACTTCATCTCCCAGTGAAGGCCTCCAGGCCACAGGAAGGTTCAGCTAGAAAGAAAAGATTTACCATCAAGTTTCCAATTCAGTTTCTTACTGGCTTGCAATTGGCATTTTAGTTTCTTAGTCAAGATTGTATGTGCAACCCCCTATCACTTATGAGTCTTCAGAAAAGTCACCATCCTGATAGATTTTCTCCTTTACTGAATATATTGATACATTTGAGAAACACATCATGATCACATTCATCAATGAGAATTTGTACCTGTACATGATTTTTATACAGGAACAAGGAAGTATTTTTCCCACCAAATGGGGATTGTAGCAAGTAAGAATCAAGCTGTGATGTTCTTCAACCGTACATTTGCCTTCATAAGAAAAAATTTAAGTTCCTTATATACTTTTTTTTTTTTTTTTTTTTAAGACAGGGTCTCGCTTTGTAGTTCAGGCTGGCCCTGAGCTCACTATGGTGCCCAGGCAAGCCGCCGCGAACTCAGCAATCCTCCTGTCTCTGCCTCCCTAGTGCTGGGATTACAGGCATGAGCCACCACGCCTGGCACTGTGGTATGTGGTATTGATTGTTGGTGGGCGTGAGTCTCCACGCCCAGCATTGTATGTGGTTACTGGGGATTGAACTCAGGACCTTGCGCTTGCGAGGCAGGCACCTGAACCACTGAGCTAACCCCCCGGCCCTCCTTATATACTCTTGGTAGTAGTCTTTTATCTGAGAAATACCTGGTAAAATTTTTTTCCATATTGCAGGTTGTCTTTTTGCTTTGTTGGTGATTTCTCTTGCTGTGCAAAAGTATTTTAGTAAGATGAGACCCCAGCAGTTGATAGCTTCTGCTAATTCCTGTGCTGCTTTTGCTATTCTAGGTTGCTTGTGGTTCCAGATGAAATTTTGAATTATTTTCTCTAGCTCTGTGAAATATACTGTTGAGATTTCAATCAGGATTGCATTGAATCTATATAATAGTTTTAGCAGGATGGCCATTTTGATATTGGTTCTTCCTACACAGGAAACAAGGGACATTTTTCCATTATCTGACATCCTCTTTGATCTCTCTTTTCAGAGTTCTGTTGTTTTCAAAGTTAAGTTATTTCACCTCCTTTGTTGGCCTAGTAGTTATGTGCCATCTCTGTAATCCCACGGCCTTAGGAGGGTGAGCAGTGACGTGGAATTAATATGGCAACTGGGGTTCCGTGGTTGGTAAGGAGCTTCTTTATTAATTACCATTTCACGGAGGTTACTGGCATGCACATAGGGCGCCTTGGGATGTGATTGGATGAGAGGGCGGGCACAATGTTTATGGCAGGATATGATTGGATGCAAGGGTGGAAGCAGCATTTATCAGCGTTCTGCATCACCTGTGTCACTACATCACCTGTGTCATTGCATTGCTGTGGTTTCTTAAAGGGGCACTACCTCTTTTTTGTCCACTAGGAGAGATTAAGAAGAGTTTGGCTACACTTTGTTATATTGATTCCTAGACATTTCAATTTTCTGGATGCTATTGTGAAATGTCAATTCTGAAAATAAAACAATCTTCCTTTAAGAAATAAAACAAGAAATTTCTTGTATCTACCTAAATTTTCTGTTAGCAAAACTTTATTTTATTTTGTTTGCATAGTCATACAGATGAAAACTTGAATAGCATCTGACACAGTGGGGCTCTCCTCTCTTCTCTGCTCTCTCTACTTGTACACACTGCTATTAAATTGCTATAACTCTTCTTTCCAAACCTTAGCACACCAACTGTTTCATCTATTACTTTACCTGATTTTTCATTCATTTTACCTGTTTAGTTTTAACCTTCTCATATATCACTTTAAAATGTGTTGCCAAACTTGAATACTCTAAAAGTTCTGAACCTTGTTACTTATAATGAAAGAATAATTTCTCATTATATAAAAATGTAGTATTTAATGTACTACTGGACTTCTACTAATCCATTTTACAATAGGACTTTTAAGATAAAGCATCTTTGAAATGATTCATTGGTGTTCTACATGATTACAAGTCTTTTTGAATGTTGGCTGCACAAGTTAGGATCCAGTGATATTAAGGATGTTCCATTGAATTGTTAAAGTGTACCTTAAGGGACTCTATACCTAAGGTCCAAAGGAAAAATATAAGCAGAGGAAGTACTTTAAGTACAGCTAAATTAAGAAGAAATCAAAATTATAGAGTGTCCAAATTCCAATGTAAGTATTTGAAGGGAAGAAACTAAATGGGAAAATGTTCATCTCTTTTTCTCTGACATGTTAGGAATTTCCTGGACATAAAGGAAACACAAAGGAATTCAAGATCAAAATATTTAATTCATCCAATAGTTGGAAGCAATAAAAAGTAAACTTTATTAAAGATTTTATTAAATTTTTGCTGACCAAAGGCAATTTAATTTTATAAATGCATTTGTTGTTTAAACTTAACTTTCTACCAATAATCTGTTATCTCTTAAAAAGCAAGAGTAGGGCCAGAGATTTAGCTCAGTGGTTCCAGGGCCTGCCTCACAAGTGCAAGGTCCTGAGTTCAATCCGGGTAACCACATACAATGCTGGGCATGGTGACTCACACCCACCAGCAATCAATACCATATACCACAGTGCTGGGTGTGGTGGCTCAAATCGGTAATCTCAGCACTTAGAAGGCAGAGACAGAAGGACTGCTGAGTTCGAGGCTTGCTTGGGCTGGACTACATAGTGAGCTCAGGACCAGCTGAACTACAAAGCAAGACCCTGTCTCAAAAAAAAAAAAAAAAAAAAAAAAGCAAGAGTAAAATGAAATGGTATTTCTTAAGAAAATGAATTTTGACTAACAAGACCCAATCTTGAGACTTTCACTTTCATCTAAATCCAGCAACACTGCTGTACTTGGTACACTCTAATTCATTCTCTGAGAAACACATTTGGAGTTGTTATTTTTTTAGTCAAATTTGAAATGCCCAGAAAAGAAAAAAAAATCAGAATGCAGGAATTTTATTAATAAATTTCAAGAAAGTATAAAAGTTTAAGCAAAATTTACACTGTAGTATCATATCATTAAGGAAACAAAGTAGCACCACTATATTTTGCTACCTAATTACTCAAAGATATTGGAAAAATATTTCACATAGTGAACAAGTTCACCCTAGTCCTGTTGCACTAGCTGAGAAAATGTATCTGACAATGACTATATCAAATATAATCAGAAACTGGGTAAGATTCTAGAAGATGCCACAGCAAAAGAAATGTTGGAACACAATCATGGCCAGATTAAAATAGTAAAAAATATCAAAAATTATTCTTCCACAGTTAATATTAATGAATATTTGATACATGACTGAGGAAGAAAGATCATTCCACATTTTAGTTTCAGCTTGTGTAAGAGGACAGTTGAGAACGGATACCATCATTGTGTGTTTGAAGAATAATATTTCTCAGTTTCATATCATGAAGCAGTATTTCTTCAGATCATATTAATTCTGTATATGAGTCCTCTCAGAATATGGAGTTCTCAAAAATTTCCCCAAAAAGGGACTTTGTGATTCATTTTCATATTTCCAGGCTCTAATGAATTGTTTTATTTATTTAAAGTGCTCAATATAGGCTTCGCAATTATAGATATGGTTTCTTTTTTTTTTTTTTTGAGACAGGGTCTCACTTTGTTGTTCAGGCTGGCTCTGAGCTATGTAGCCTAGGCAAGCTTCGAACTCAGCAATCCTCTGTCTCTGCCTCCCGAGTGTTGGGATGACAGGCATGAGCCACCACACCCGGCACTGTGGTATGTGGTATTGATTGCTGGTGGGCGTGAGTCACCACGTCCAGCATTGTATGTGGTTTCCGGGATCGAACTCAGGATCTTGCACTTGCAAGGCAGGCTCTGCTTGTGAGGCAGGCTCTGGAACCACTGAGCTAATCCTCCGGCCCTATGGTTTCATTTTGATACTTAAGTTCCACAAAAATAAATATTTCATTTAGAATCTTCATATGAGAAAACAGGAAACCAAAAAGTAGATAAAAACAGAAGTCCTGGGTTCTAATTCTACTTTTCTACAAACTAATCATATAAAGATTTTTATCTAGATTAAGCAAAAACAATAAAAATAAATTTAAAATTTTAATTAAAACATGAATAGAATGTTAGAAGTGACACAAAAAGTAATAGTATAAAGCTTAATCAGAACTGCATCATGACTAAACAAAAATAGTCATGTTTCTAAATTAGAAATACGGTATAGGCTTACTACAGGCATTTATTGAAAGTCTGGATTACTTTTCAGTTTTTAAATTTTGAAATTTTTTTATTGTGAAGATCAGCCAAGATTTCCAGTTCTAACCAGCAGCATAGAATGGGAAAAGGACATCCAATTTAACATGATAAGTAACATCTCCCTCAATTTTTGCTAAGGAAGGCCGCTATTAAAGTATGATAGGACTCAAAGTTTGTGAGTGATTTTAATTTTTCATTTTCCATGAATTTAAATTTCTCAATAGTAGTTAGATTACTTACCTAAAACATAACCATTGTGCTATAGACCTGTCATCTCAGTCCTCTGGGAGGCTGAGGCAAGAGGATCACTATTGCAAGCCCAGGTATCCAACTTAGTGACTTGAAAAGACTTGTTTCAAAATTTATAAAATAAGTACATGTAGGATATAGGGAGGTCAGGGGACTCAAACTATGTCACATACAGGCACAAGTTCTCCGTGATGAATGTGATCATACTGTATACCTAAAAGCTACTAATACACTCAATAAAGGGCAAAATTTTTAAAGAAAAATGGGGTGCCAAGGACATAGTTCACCATGGAGGTGTGGGTCCAATCCCCAGTACTGAAAAACACATGCACTTCATCCATTCCATATGTGTGTTGCTTGGAGAGTCTCTGTCTATAAAATGTGTTCTGCTCTTTTCTTCTGAGTTTATTGGTACATTTTAAGTATATATTATTTTCACATTATCATTGAGAAGTTGTCCTTGTACGTGATATACCTTGACTCTTATTTTTCCCCACTCCCTTGCCCTCAGTTCAGCTGCTCCACCTCCATATACATAAGATTCATTTCCATGTTTTCCTTTTCACCTTCGAATATTTTCTTTCTCTTGTTTTTGCCCTGCCTCCCCACTGCCCCTCCCCTTTGAACATTTTCTTCCTAAAAGTGTTCTATTCGTAAATAAGAGGAAGATAGCACATTAGACAAAATTTTTAAAATATAAAATATTAACACAAGATAGACACAGACACGCACAGAGGTTGGTAGGTATGGTAGACATTACAACCATTGGTCTGTAGCCATGTCCCCTCCCTTCTCCACACATGTAGGAATCACACTTTCCCCACCTTTTGGAAGTAATGCATGGATGTGTGATGAGTTCTGGTGAACGAAGTATGAGTAGAAGCAGTGCGATCACACTTGAGTAGAAGGGCTGCAGCGTGGCTGGGAAAACCTGCCCCTCTGACTGTGGAGACTGTGGCAGATGTGCTGCTGTCACTCAGCTGGTTACCAAGTCTCTCTGCAAACCACTGACCTGGAAAGCTGCCTGGTCCTGCACTCGACCCTTTCTGAGCAAGCAGTGAACACTGTTTGGGCAAACTGCTGAAGTCATGCTGTTCTCTGTAACCACACACCACAGACTCTTCGGATTAACATAGTTGCATATGTCAGAATTCCAAATTCAAAAGGCAGGAGCTTGATATCAGCCCTTTGAAAGCAAGCTAAACTAGAAACCCCAAAGGCAATCAGTGCCGAAAACTAAGGATTCATTACTGACTTGCTAATGCAACTTGGAGGACCACATGGCAGTGTCAGGGCCCATTTGAAATCAGTCTTTGCTATTTGCCATTAATTGCCTCATATTCTCTCAGACTATTTCCCTACAGCTTAGGCTGGAAATAACCATGCAAAAATTGGTAACACTGCTATGTTGAAAATATATCTATAGAGGATTTACTATGTAGTATATTTTGTTCTCTTCCCATATTTTCCTTTAGTCATATAAACACCTACTATACTCCAGAAAAGGAAAGACAGTATGATAGGTGTTGAGTCTACACACTGTTTAATTAATGAAGACAGCAAATATCTGTATGTAAGTGGCAAGGAGTGTACATAGCTTATCACCCAGAGGGATTCATGGTGGTAATATTCCCCAGAGATAATCAATGAGACCTTCAAACATTTTAAAAAATTTGGTATGGTGTGGAAAATTGACAATAAAATTACCTTTCCATGGTGTGAAATAAGACTAGACTGCAAGCACCTTATTCATAACTGTATTTTCAATGTGCTGCAGAATCTAACACTAGTGCAAACTACACATATTTAAAATTTAACAAATATGTAACCAAACTCAAATGTTCCACCTCAGAGAACAAAATAAAGTATACTGATCACACCTTGTTTTCTTCTTTCATTCATTTTTTCTAATTCAATTAATATTTGAGTTGCATTCTCTGTGTAAAAGATCAGGTTGTAAACACTAAACCCCTGCAAACATGGAGTTTACATTCTTAAGGGGCTTAAAACCACTTGTGATGACAAGTCAGTGGGTGGGCCTATTCATGTTCTGAAAAATCAGATTACTCCAGTGATCCCACTTCAGTGGCTTTTGGTAAATTATGGTGTCATCAGAGATTAGTTTAAATACTTATAAAATAGTTGGCAGAAGAGTACAAGATTTACTGTGTCTATGGTTTCGTTTTCAAAAACTTTTGGTCACCGAGGTCTGCATTGAAATCTGCACTGCTACATCTGTTATTTATTTCCATTTATTTGCTCATGAGTTAATAATTAAGCAAGCTTTGGCTGAACAGGGAAAACTGATTAATTAGGCTTGTCCTCATAGCAGTAAACCAATCTGCTTTTGATGGGAGTAATAATAACAAAGATACGTGGTCAAACTGCTTGATGCCTTTATGCTAAAGAAGTCAAACTTTTTAACCTAAACAGCATGGGGTGGTGGGGATAGTGAGTGAAAGGTTACACTTTATGTCCTGTGAGAAAGCTATTTAGTCTTACAACTCATACACCAAGTGAGGAACTTCCGGACCAGTACCTTCTCTTACTTTTTCATCTGCTTCTTAATTCTAAACTCAAAATAGACAAGATGCATGTGTTTTTAATCCACAGGCTATATAAGGAGTCAGTGTAATATACAGAATGGTTTGGTTATTACTTCACCTATATATTGTTAACATAATTAAAATTGTATTCATATTTAATTAGAAGAGATTTAATTTAGCCTTTAAAAGAATTTCATAATCTGGTAGCATGATACCTTTGAAAAGATGACAAAACTCTCTGCACTTGTGTGATAATATTACATACCACAAAGTTTAACTGCGAGTGTCATGATGATTCATGTTTAAAGCTTACCATACTGCATCACAGCTAATAAATTTTCATTCCACGTTAACTTGCTATGTTCACTATTTTTGATTGTTATGACAGCTTTCTTAATAAGAAAAATAATAAAAATGGGGTCATCTTTTCTTACCCATAGTCAGAAAATTGACTGAATTTTCTTTTGATGGCTTAAAGCAATAAAATAAAATTAATATTTTATTACTATTATGATAACACAAGCTTAACAAATATTAAATATGTTTCTATTACCTAATGTTAGCAATGTGTCAAACATTTAAACTTCTATCCTGAGTGTAAAATATCACATTCTAATCTTGATTCTCATTTCTAGTGGTATTCTGTTTGTTGCTTTAGTTAACTTTTTCCCTAAATATGTACAGTGTAAAACTGGAATGTTGTCCTGTGAGAAAGATCATCAGCCAGTATCCATCATTTCAAATGTTTAAAATCGTAACTGGAAGTCATGTCCTACATGATACAATGGAGTGACAGCTGTAATCGACTCTCCGCCTTCTCCTTTGCAGAGCAATCCTCCACATTGCAGTCCCTAGAAAATCAGTTGAAAGTACAAAGCAAACCAATTTTGAGCAAGACTTTAGATCTGGCATTGCTTAGACTGTTCAGCTCTCTGGGTCTAGGAACCCGCCACTGACAGGCCTATGTCATTCCTTCAGCACTGGAAAGTCAGCGACTTTTCTTCTGATATGCTTTATAAAGGAAAGCAAAACACTTGAGCTCAGAATTTACTTGAAAGATACATGATAGCCTCCCATGTGAGTTCTGCAGGATTGAGAAATATTATGCATCTGTTTAATATCTCTGGGGAATTAAAAGTAGTTCTTGCCAATGCATCAAGCACAAGAATGCTCATTTATAAAATGTTTCTATGCAGGAAACACAAATACTGAAAATTAACGGAGATCAGAATTGAGAAAAAGCATGTGATGTACCTGCCAATTGAAAATTTCTTTTCAAACAAAACATTGGAACTTCGGAACACAGCAATTAAAGCAAGTTTGAAGACAGGACTCTGCATAGCTAGCTTTGAAACATAATACAGTAGTTGAGCTCATTTATTACTGAAAAGCATCAGCCACGTCAGTAAGTATACCCTCTGTCTATAGTAGATGTGTACAATAAAGCAATAAATAAGATATATGTTAGAAAAGAAAATTGCAGTGTTATTATCAAAATCCAATGGAGACAGACTTCTATTAACATGTTAACCTTAACTTTGAAGATTGTTTCCAAATATCATTAGGTCCACAAAACATAATTTGGCCACAAACCATCTAGTTAGATTTGCCCACAGCTATGAGTTTTATGCTTTCCCTCCTCTCCCACTGGATTTTCTTTACTCATTCTCTGCTTCAGTAGACTAACCTCACTAGACTAGAAATTCTGCTGAAGAAGAATCTAATTTCAAATCCCCGACCCCATGTTTTTCAAAATGTCCTTGACTCATATTGTCGTTTTTCTAACATCTGATCTTTTTGTTCTCTCATTTGTTCCTCCTCTTCTAATCTCTCTTTACCTCTGAATGAATTGTAATTCTTTAGCTGTTTTTTTTATGCTTTAAAATTTCCATTTTCCACCTCAATTTCATAGTTCTTTCTATGACCCACCCTCTCTGGATAGGTCTCCTGAGTTTTAATCTAAGTGCTTTATCTTGCTTGGGTATGTTTCTTACCTGACCTTTATACTCTTCTCTAAATATCCACAGACATTTTACTGTCTCTAGTACTCAGTCTGTAATTCAGCTCTCCTAGTTTGGGGTAACAGGATCAGCCAAATAATGGAACAGAAAAGAGTAGACAGTTTTCACTTAGCCTGATTTCCTTTAAGATAGCTTCATTTTCTTTTATATTTTGTGCATTTGGGCCAGCAACTCTTCATGAATACTAGATGTGGCTTGTTAAATTCAGTGAAGAACACTCAGCACCCAGATCTTGATTTCTAATACCCTAAGAAAAAGAAGGAGGGACTCTTGAATTAATGGCTAATTCAAAATAAACGACTCAAAAAAAAAAAAAAAAGAAAGCTCAGTTTCTGTCTAGTCTCTACCCAACTAAGGTTCTTAACCATTTCTACTATATAGTTTCTTGGCATTGTAGATTCCTGGAAGAACAGGATCTCTACATTTACCATGCACTGTGAAAGTCACTAATTCTGAATTTATCTAGAGTTATCTTCTTCAAGTTTAAACCATTATCTTCAATTTTAAAGTTTAGAATATTGTCAATAATACTTTTTCTGAACAATAAAGCTTCACCTTTTTCACACTCACTGGACGTTTCAAAAAATGAACTAATGTTTTTCATTACTCTTCTAATACTGAGCATCACTGTATGAAAACAATTGTATCTCTTTGATCATTTGAGTTTACCAGACTTCAGAGTCTTGTCTTTTCAAGAAAGTGGTTAGAACTATATACTATGTAATTTCATACAATGTAGTATATATAATTCTTTTTTTAATTGAATTCTTTATTGGTACAATTTATATACATCTCAAAATCACATATAACATTGGGAAATTTGTACCAGTATATGCCACAAGTTAATTCTCATTTTTACCCATATCCCTACCCACTCCCCCCTCCTCCCCCCTTTATACATGCTCTTTTATTTTCTTTCTGTATCATATTTATTCCTTCCCAGCATCACATTCCCACACCAAGTTTCCTATAGAAATATTCCACTCTATAAAAGCTGTCCTACTTTCTAGAACTCATTTGCCTCTACAGGTGTTCATGTCAAAGAGAAGATCCGGGAATTGTCTATCTGTGATCTATTGATTTCGCTTATTAGTATATCCTCCAGATGTCTCCATTTGCACCTAAATGGATCGATCTTGTCATTCTTTATGGCAGAGTAATACTCCATTTTGTACAAAAACCACATCTTTATCCACTCTCCAGTTGATGGACATTTGGGTTGTTTCCAAGATTGAGCTATCATGAACTGAGCTGCTATGAACAAGGGTGTACATCTATCTTTCCAATGTGAGTTTTTAAGTTCTTTTGGGTATATTCCTAGCAGGGGTATAGCAGGGTCAAATGGGACCCGTAGTCCTAGTTTTCTGAGAAATCTCCACACAGA
>PVIC010010662.1:0-19029 GCA_004025085.1 Thryonomys swinderianus
CAAGGAAGTGTTTCAGGGGCCCTGTGCCTGTGTGGCAAGCATAAGGTCCTGAGTTCAATCCCTGGTACTGCAGAAAAGTAAAGAATAAATAAATAAAAATCTTATCTGTTCATCATTGTATGAGTTTACAATGGGGCAGAATGACCTATAAAACTTTACAAAAGATCAAAGAGTGGTGACAATCTCATAATTGAATCTCTGACATAACATTATTTCAGTTCTCACACTATTTTTTCACGAGTTTGGATCCAAATTTTATAAAAAGAAGTCCAAACTAGATGCAGTCCTTGAAACTTCCATGAATACTAGACATTATGTGTTGATAATCTGATACTCTTTCTGGCCACCCATGTGTAAATAAAATATCAAAGCTATGTCTACTTGTTCTGTGAAAGCCGTTATGGGACAAGGTTGATACAAAATGTTGAGATTATTTAAATTTAATTTTATACTTTGCTACACTTTATAAAATAGACATTCTGTCTTTTTCTTTGCTTATCACTGGATAAAGTCTAGATCTGTACCAAAAACTGAGGGGATGTTTGGAAAGGTCTCATTTAAAGAAAGACTTTAAAATATATGAAAAATACATTTGGGTCTTTCATGGGTTTGCTCAGAATTAGCAGTCTTTTCCTTCAGGTTCTAAAAAGCATTCTATAACCAAAGAAAATTTAGTTTTGTAGTTCAAGTTCCAAATCAAAAGAAATTGAATAATTTCTATAAAACTCTGGTTCTCAACAATTTTTATAGTTAGCTTTACATAGGCACCTCCACATACCGTTTTCCAAAGTTTATTGTGTTGCTTTTTACATATTTCCTTGTGGCTGTCACAGTGGCAATCCTGAGGACCATTCCTACTTACTTAGATGAAAAGAAAATTAAGGTTATTGATTCCTTTAAGGAGAAATATAAAGATAATAAAATTAATTTTAAGCTTATTGACTTCCTAAGGGAAAACTATAAAGTTGGTAAGTTTAATTCAACTGAAAAAAATGTGCAAATAATTAATGGAGAAAAATCTACACATAATAGTCACACATGGTACTTTGGTTAATCTGCTTTGTATTAAACACAAATCTAAAGACAGTGTGAACACGCTAGATGATATTTGTTAATTTCGTATTTAAAACACATTTGATTTAAATTCCTCTTTAAAAAGAACAGCTTCAGATTTAAAGGCATTTGATTTGACTTTGTAAACATGTTTTTAGGAACACACTTTATACACAGTGAAATCTTTCCTCTAGTTCATTGAAATATATATTAAGCAGAACATTGGCCCAGCTAAACACAACAAAATATATGCAGCCCAGCTTGATTTAAGCTGCTAGATCTGTGATTTTACTGGCAAGCCACGGTCTGCGTGCTGCTCTGAGCTGGCTGCCGGGGACACCCTGCAGCAGGATGGTTTCCATTTTAGATGTGAGCTCTTTCCGCAGTTATAAAATGGTATCAGTGCTGTGACAAAATTTGTGATGAATTTATAATATGAGGAGCTAGTTCTCGGAGGGAACACTGCAATTTGCTAGTTATGAGACATTAGGGAAATCATATCATTTTTTTTAATTTTGCCACCACTTGTGTAAAATGCGGTATTAATATACCTGTGATACTGAAAGGCTGCTGAAATAATTTAGTGGGATAATGACAGAGAAAGCAAGCAGGAGAAGCAAGTGCTGCCTGTGATTACCTCGCATTGTCTCCCTACTTTCCCCTTCTGCAATCACACTGGCTTCCTCGCTGCTCCTTGAATTTCCCAGGCAAAATACAGTGGGGCTCTGGCACTTGTTTTCTTTTATGGCTTAAATGCAAGCTCTCGCTTGGGTCTTTCCTGTGATGTCATTTACTCAGTGTCTTTTTTTGTTTTGTTTTGTTACTTTTTTGTTCCCTCCATCTTTTTTTTTAATAAATTGAGCTTATTGATACTTTTTAGGAATACATTATGATCTCATTCCTCTATGGGAATTTTTACCTGTGCACAATATGTCTTGATTCTTATTTCTTCCTTACGTTGCCCCCTCCTGCACCCCACTACCCTCCTGTTACCTCTCCATTTTCCACATAACACCTGCTCTTCTTCAAAACATTAAACGGTTTGTTCCTCATTTTCTTCATTCTTTGCAGTTTGAATACATATACCAGAAAATCAGTTGTGTGTTTCGTTGGCTATGAAATCCCAGGGACGGTGGTGTCAGTGAGACAGCAAAGTGGGGTACATTATTTGATGAGTGATACCGCCCCTGTTGTAAACAGTCCTGTTACTAGCAGTAGAGGAAACTAAATTCACACGGACAAAATGAAGCACAGTCTCTGTTTATTCTCATATATTTATAAGGAAAAAGTGAAAGAAAATAATTAAAGAAGGAGAGAAAAGAAAATGTAGTGGCCAAGCAAGGATGATGAAATGTATTCTTGTCATGCGGTCCTCACTATTGGTAGCAGCCTTCCGGTGCGCCAAATTGAAATAATTTGTTATCCTGCCTGAGGCAAAATGACTATTCAATTAAAACACCCATCTTAAGGGCTGAGGATGGGTAAATAAGTGGCCATCGATGTAGCAGATATTTTGTATGCCCCTAGTAAAGTACATCAGGAAGTTTTATCAGTAGGAAATTTAGTATAGTTTACAAGATTACATGATTTAATATAATCCACTCTGATCGAACAAAGCTAGTCATACATTCTTTAACCCAGGCTTTGTTCTAATCCCCTTTTGAAAAAGATTTCCAGTTAATAACTCATGTCTAAGTCATTTAGGTACCTTAAAAATTCCATAATTATTGTTGAAAAGCAAATCAGTTAACAATTTGGCTTGTAACACATGAAAGTAGTTGACCCACTAACGAGCATGAGTTTTCCAATTTCTCAGTGCCTAGGAACACTTAATTAGGTCAAGCAGTCAGATGCGGAATAGAGTGCATCAGCATTGGGCAGAGTTTGAACATCAGTTTAAAGAACTGTCTTTCAGTTTAAAGTGCTGACAGTGAGAGAAAGAGCTTGGAAAAGACATGTTTGATAAATCACTGCCACCCAAAATTCTTAAAGGACTATGAAAACTCAGTCAAAAGAAAATAAATATAGAAATGGCAAATACACATATGAAAACCTGCTTCATACCCTATATCATTTGAGAAATGCAAAATAAAGCAAAATCAAGACAACATAGTACACCCATTATAAAGACTGAATTTTAAAACACCAAAACTATGTGCTATTTCTTTTTTCTTTCTGAAGGATGAAGGGTTGTGGGTGGGGAGGGTTATGGGTAAAAATGAGAATTAACTTCTGTCATATACTGGTACAAATTCCCTAATACTGAGTGTGACTGTGAGCTGTATTTAAAAATGTACCAATAAAGAATTCAGTTTAAAAAAAAAACACCAAAAATATGTGAAGAAAAAAGATACTCTTTCACTTATTGGCCATGGTATACAATATGATATAGCCATTCCAGAAGACTATATTTAGTTCTTATGCAAAATTAAATGCATTCTTAAAAATAAGCATTCATGCTTCTTGATGTTTAGCAAAATATATTGAAAATTTATTTCCACACAGATACCTGCATAGAGATATTTGGAACACTTCATTCATGATTGCAAAAGATTTAAAAAAAAAAACTAAAAAATCCATCCATCTGTGGATAGATAAATAAGTGCTGGTAATTTGAGGAAATAGAGTACTATTCAGTTCTATGAGTTGAATCAGTTGACCAAGAAACTTAAGTCCACACTAGTAACAGAAATCAATCTGTGCAGGCTATTCATTAACATTTTTCTAGTAATATGATATCTGGTGAAAGATAAAACAGTGGGATCTGTAAAATGAGCCTTAACTATTATAGGTGACAGAGAAGTGTGTTGGTATTGAAGAGAGGAATTTTAGGGCTTTGAAATTACAACATATACTACTATAATATTTTTAAGGTACACAATACAGAGTCATAAGCTATGGGATATGGGTGGTATTGATGGGTAATTCTTGGTTAATACGTTCTGAAAGAATGTTTCTTAGGAGTGGGCTATGTTATAGGGAAAGTGTAGAGAGACAAAGTATAAGAATTCTCTGTATTCTCCACTCATATTGTGAACTAAAAATTTTCTATAATGTAAAGTTTTTTTTTTAATTATCTAGGCCTCATTAAAAGTGCTTGTATCAGAGATAGGTCAAGAGAGAAAACTGGCCTAGCAACAGTGTTTCCAGTTTTCAATTTTCAGAGAAAATTTTATAGTTAATTTCATCCTCATGACCTCATTAATTCAGGTCCACTCATTTCAAATGCAGAATATTCAAACTGGACTGGAAAATAATTCTGCAGTTTTACATGCCACTCCCCAGAAGTCAAGGTTTGCTAAGAAAGGAGAAACTTCAATAGTGAATTTTTATTATGTTCCAAATGTTCATCTGTCTTAAATTATTTTAAGCTTTTAATTGAATCATTTACACATGAATGGTTGAATTGGTAGAATGCAAAGATCTTACCTATTCAAAAATGGAATCTCCAGTTTCTATACTTTAATATTTTTTTGGTTAAGTTATAAGTTTGAGCTTTTAAACTTTGTACTTAAGGCTTCAGCTTATCTAACTTTTTAAATGTTTCTGATTCTTTCCACACATAATTAAAATATGTCGTTACTAATTTTACAAAGAATGTTGCTGTGGTTATTTTTTCTTATAAAATAGCTTACTCCTGAATTCTACTGCTAATTAGTTGCCAGTATTATACATTAGTTTAACAATATGAAAAATAAACCAGATGTTCAAAATTTTTTAAATATATCAGATTGATTTTTATTCATAAAAAAGGCAAAAAAGGAAAACAAAACATTTTTAAAGAATATTCACAATATATTTTATATATACACACATTAAAGGATATACAGTATGTCTCAATATGTGATAAATGGTCATTAATCAAATCCCAATATTCATAGGCTAATTGAATGATATTAATATAATCTTAAATTTTCTTTTGAATATATTTTAAAAGTATTTGGATTACTGGGAAATCATTGTGATAATACATGTAAGTGATGTTTATGTACAAAATACTTTGAAATATAATTTAAGTGTGTTTGAAATTGTGATTTCTTTCAAGTTACGTATTTCTTTAATGAGTAGTAGTGTTCTTGATTTTTACAAGGATTTTTTTTATCCCTCCTCCCCATTACCAGGAATTGAATTCATGACCTTGCAATTGACCGGCAGGTGTGGTACCACTGAACTACATCCCTGGCACTGCAAACACTTGTATAAAGCACAAATTTGAAGTTTTATCAAAGTAAAATTCTGGTTAAAAATATTTCTTTGGATAAAGGAATTTCTTCCTCCTTAGTTTTCAGACATATAATGACATATATTTTAGTTAATATGATAGTATAAAAGAACATAAATTTCACATATATTGAGCTAATGTGATGTTTTCATACATGCATGTCTTATATAATATTTAAGTTAGAGATCAGTTTCCTCAAACATTTGAAATTTCTGTATTATACAATTTTTCAATTTATCCAATTGTGTTGAAATGCATATGACATACTTATCTATAATCACATAATAATCATATCACATGTATAATAATTACATATTAGTGATAAATTCAGTTCATTTAATATAAATATTTATCACAAAATCACCTCTTCAAACTTTTCCTGGAAAATGTATAATATTATTATGTAAAAATTAGTATCACATTCTTTTTTTTTTTTTTTTGCTTTTGAGACAGGGTCTCGCTTTGTAGTTCAGACTGGCCCTGAGCTCACTATGGTCCCCAAGCAAGCCGCCGCGAACTCAGCAATCCTCCTGTCTCTGCCTCCCGAGTGCCGGGATTACAGGCAAGAGCCACCACGTCGGGCATTGTGGTATGCAGTGTTGATTGTTGGTGGGCGTGTCTCCACGCCCAGCATTATATGTGGTCACTGGGGGTCGAACTCAGGACCTTGCGCTTGCGAGGCAGGCACCGGAACCACTGAGCTAGCCCTCTGGCCCCAGTATCACATTCTAAAGTAACTTATTTTAATAATCTGCACTTACATAATAAAATTATTTTTACTTTTAATTTTCTCCTTTTAGCATGCCAATTCATTTTTCTGTGCTATGTAAAAGTTTAGATTTGTTTATTTTGCCCAAATATGTTAATCAAAAATATTTTAATAGGCTCTAATTTCACTGACCTACACACAATGTACAGTAGCTAAGTATTATAATTAAAAAATCATATATGTGTTTTAATATTTTTACTCAGATATTGTGTTTAAAAGGAATTCAGAACTAGCTGACAAATATTGATTTAGAAAATTTTTCAAATTTTAACCCTAAAAAGAAAAATAAATGGCAAGAACAAAAGAAACAAAGTTTATGTATATAGGAGGTGGGGTTGTAGAGTCAATAAGAGAATGGGAAAAATAAGTAGTGTCATGTACTTGTACAAATTCTCAATGTTGATTATGATCACAATGTGTACATAAAATGTACCAATAAAATCAATTTTAAAGAAGAAAATGATTTGTAAATATGATTGGCATCCTTTGAATATATACACACATTTTAGTAAAGTATATACAGTATGTCTCAATACATGATTAAGTAGTCATTAATAATTCAAATCCCAATATCCATAAGCTAATTGAATGACATTAATGCAGTCTTAAATTTTCTTTTGAATCTATTTTAAAAGTATTTGATTACTGGGAAATCATTGTGATAATATATGTAAATATTCTGTTATTTCCTTTCTCAAATTATGGGGATGCATCTCAACAACATAAAAATTAATAGCAACGGTATAAAATTTGAAGTATAATTGACAATAGTCATTTAGAATTTAAGGGTTTTACTAATAAAAAATATTTGGTTCAGTGTTTAGGAAGTTCATTTCATAGTATACTCGATTCAGGGTAAGTGTGGAAAAGTATAACAGGACAGAGACACGTGGTTACAGTAGTCAGGAATGAAGTGGGTGAGCACCAGAGGAAAGAGACCAGACACAGACTTTATGATCCACACAGACACACCCAGAAATGTTTTCCACCGGTCTTCTGGGTAATCTGAGAGCCGATTAAATGGACACTCCATCCAAACTGCTACAATAAACAAATACTTTATTACCATTATATAATGAATGTTTAATGTAGGACTCCTAAAAATCTATATAACCAAATGGACTTTCAGGACACAACTGTACAATCATAAAGATATTGAAAATATCTACCTGATGCACAGACATAAAAAACATATGAACTGAAGTTGTATTCAGTGTGTGTATTTTCAGAGGAAAATAAGCTCAAGAAAATTTTACCATTCTAGACGTTGTTCAGTTGAGAGTACCAAATATCCAGTGTTTTAGTGCATTTTACCATTGTTAAATTTTATTCTATAAATATTTCCACTTTATTGCTTTTGGTAAAACTCCATCGTGGCCATAATGTCTAAAGTGTATCCTACAGTGTGAAAACATGAAGACCGTCTTCCTCATTTTCACTAGGGTGATGACTGTGTGATTTTCCTTAGAAAATAATTCATAAAATGCATGCTGGGAAAAGAAAGTCAAATCGCAGAGAGATAATTTGGAAACAGCAGTAGAAACCTACAAGTTTGCTTCATGTTTCAGCAACTTTTAGCACTCACGTTACCAATAGAGAAGTAAAAACATACTACTTGGCAAGATCAACATGAATATTAGATGTGTGTGTGTGTGTGTGTGTGTGTGTAAATTATCATATTTGTTTAGATTCTAGTGTTCTGGATATGGTGCAGCAGATATGAACTGAGGTCAGGGTAAACACCATGTATACACACTTTTCTTGTCTAAACAATAGATATTTATCTCTAAATTTTATAATTTTCAAGATCAAGCATAGAAATTGTGAGAGACCAAGCTAATTCTTTTTAAATACTCTTACACTAAGGTAGAACTTCAACAGGGGTGTCCATGATGATTCTCCTAAGCAGGATCGGTAATTACTAATCTATGCGATTAAAGCCTTCCCTAGCATTCTGTCGTTGTCATGCTTACTAAGTCGCACAGTGGTTATTGACTTTCCTGTTCAGCTCTTCAATGCTCTAATTCTGAGAAAAAGAATTATCTTTGTATGGGCAATCCTACAGCCTAAATACCAAAAACTAATGCTTTTGAATTATCCAGTGATTTTCTTGAATTCAGAAATTTGGCCATCTCTTTCAATGTCAGTGTAAACAAAAGGTCCCTTCTAATGATTGCTGGATCACACAACTTCTCCTCCTACTTGCTATCATACAGGAAAAACATATCACTTTGATGTTTTTACATCATTCAATAAACACTTTTTTAAAAATCACCGCACCGGGGATTTAGTTCAAGTGGTACTGTGCCTACCTTGGAAGCACAAGGGCTCGAGTTCAATCCCTGGTACTGAAAAAAAAAAAAAATCACCAAAACAAAATTAAAAAAAAAATGATCTGCTTCCTTACCTCTGGGATTCTTCCTGTTAGTCTATATTTCTTAAAAATATAAGTATTTCTCAAAGTGTCTTTTCTTCATTTTCAGCAAAGCCCGGTGATTTTTAGCACTTTTTTAAAGATTTAAGAATGTTCACAGAAATTGGAAATTTAGGAAAACCAAATAAAGATTAAAAGTTTGATATTAAAGATGATGGAATTTGTTAATGAGGTGATTACCGAATAATGTTAACACAAGGATTGATAATAAATGATAAAATATTTCCTATATTTAAAAAAATATGTCTTGGGCTGGAGTTTTAGCTCAGTGGTTCCGGCGCCTGCCTCGCAAGTGCAAGGTCCTGAGTTCGATCCCGGTAACCACATAGAATGCTGGGCGTGGTGACTCACGCCCACCAGCAATCAATACCACAAACCACAGTGCTGGGCGTGGTGGCTCACACCTGTAATCCCAGCACTCGGGAGGCAGAGACAGGAGGACTGCTGAGTTCGCGGCAGCTTGCCTGGGCTACATAGTGAGCTCAGGGACAGCCTGAACTACAAAGCGAGACCCTGTCTCAAAAAAAAAAAAAATCTCTTAAAAGGGCAAGGTAATTTCTCAGAAACACAAGGATAGCTAACACTGCTATCACCATGGGAGGGAGACACTCCATGGAAAGGTTTTATGTTAAATTAGTTGCGATATTCAAATAACAGTTCTCATTTAATTTTGTTCTCTCTCTGAAACATAAAAAGACAATACTTGTGTTGATTGCCTGCTTTTTGAAGTAATTACAAGACAGTTTCCTTTGAATAGTGTCTTTCTCTTAATCACAAGAAACAGCAGGTACTGAGTAGTTGATACGCTACTCATCCTGCTCTGCACAAGACCACAAAAACAGCTATGTCAGATACTCAAGAGTTCTGCGTTCAGTGGTGCTGTTTTTTCCACTTGATTTAACAAGTAAAACAAACCAATGGAAGTGCGTTCTAAATTCACATAGCCCTATGAGAATAGTATGTATTTGTTGTGAGTTTCTTCCTATCGTAAATCATCCTTTTTGAAAACTCTATTTCAAATAGAGTAAAGCATAAAATGTGCATCAAAATTTTTATCTCCTTAGATTATACAACAGCAAAAGGTTAAATCCTTTTTAATCAAAAAACTATTACAGAAACAAAGGTGTTTTGACTTACTCTATTTTAAAAAATGATAAAAATTTAAGAGATAAATATTAAAAACATCATGGGAAATAATGTTGTAGAAGAAATAAAAGGCTTTCTATGAACATACAGAACCCGTAAAATTTGGCAAAAATCTACATAGAAATTGAGGGCATATTAAAAAGAAATATTCAATTTAATCTACATTATGATTCAGAATATACATATATAACTTTAGGCAGTAGTTTTGGTAATATTAGACTTTCTTCATGTAAAAATAAAACAGAAAAGTATCAAAGAAGTTCAATTAACCAAAAGATTGGCTAAACATCTTGGAGCTGATCAAGAACACTGTGAATGGAATTTTTCAAGTATTAGAAAAGTAATTTGTTAATGCCCATAGCAAGTTTGAAAGGACACATCTCTGAATCAGCATTTCCACTTTCACTTAGAGTATGTCCCCTCCTATGAGAATACATGTTTCAGATATGTCAGCAGACAGAGGGGTGTTGATACTGCTAAAAACTAGCTGTTCTTTCCTTGGCACTTGATTCTTAGTGTCATTAATGAAATGTTTCTCTCAAGTGAAGCAGGCAGCCACGAAGAGGGCGGGGAGAAGGGAGGAGCCTGCAGTGTTACACAGATATCTGCCCGAAGTGGGATTTTGGTTGCCTTTTATCGGCCTGAGAAGTCTTCCTGGGTTTCAAGCAGAAATGGTGATTATGATGCTTGTGGAAATGTCTCTTAGAGGCTACACTGGAGTATTGCTCTCTCAAAAATGTATTCATTTTCAGATGATCAGTGTTCCCTCAGGGGCTTTAGTCATAGCATATCCTTTGGAACAAAAGTCACCAAGAAAAATGTTCTCTTCTAAATCAGCTCTCAGAACAAAGATGGAGGGTCTTTACATAATTTCCTCCCTTCTGCTGTGAGTAGGTGTAGTAGACAATAACCGTCAGGACTGCTGTGTGCCTGGTTTTGAAAATAGAGGGACAGGAGGCCAAGTACTGCAAGATTGTGTACAACATTTAACCTTCAAATCACATGGTGTTTTGTGGGTTACTTTAGGGCTGAAACCCAGTGAATTAATTATAAATGTATTATACACGAGGATCTTTGTTTCTTCATTTTTCTGTAACTGGATTTTGCCCCTCAGACCTACTAGTATGTAAAAACCTACCTAATGAAACATATTTGCTCTTATTTTATAGAAAAGCAATACTAAAAAAATCAAAACCAAACAAACATGAAACTTTGATTGTGTCTTTAATAACAAGCACATTATGAAGTAGTTATGCCACATTTTGATAATTAAACAGATAAGGATAATTTTTTTCAAGATTATTCCAAAGGAGAAGAAATCTATTGCAGTAGGAGGTAAAAAGAACTCAATGTCCCTGAACCAATACATAGAAGCATGTAATTAGTACTGAGGTCAGATGGTGGAAAAGTTCAAGAGACATTACACTTATTCAATGTATTAGGCCTTTATGTTCCCCTACTGGATGTTATTGAATGTATAAGTTCCTACACAGGAGTGCATACAAGTGCACACACAGAGTAATTGATAAAGGGATAATCATATTTAAAGATTCCTTCAGAAAGACAGTATTCAGTCCCAAAACTATTTACAGACTAGGAAAAGATTTATAAAAAGGCTTGTCTAGAATCGGTAAGTGTCAAATTTCCAAGGTAAATGTTCTAAGAGAAGACAGGAGGGCATTAAACCTGTCTCAAGGACAAAATCTGCCAAGGCGGAAATATACTGAGAAGAGCATCAAGAACATCTTCATCAAATATACAGTGAGAAGTAAGGTAGTAAAATAAATTGAACAGTGTCAAGGTGCTCTCCTTTGAGTGCTGAGTCTCGGTCTCAAAGACAAAAAAAGAGACAAATTTGTAAGAGGAAAAAACAAAATATCAAACTAGGCGGCATAATATTACAAAAATTAATAATAATAATATATAAACCAGGTGGAACAAAGCCATCACAAGGTGAGAAGAGTTAGTGAACATAGAAGTTTGATGATTTATAGGAGCCTAAGAGGAAAGTAAAAAGGATTCTCCTGGCCCTGTGTGTGAGGAAATAGTACAATAACCAATAATCTGTAACTGTAGAGAAAACTGGAAAGGATGATTTCAAGAGGGGATGGGGCTTTTTAAATATTTGGAAGGCGGTAAATACCTATGGTCCCTTAGAGATATGCAAAACCAGAAGAAAGTTCAACATGGGGGAAAACTTTGAGGAATAGTGCACAAAAATATATAGACAGACCACTGAGGATAATGGAGAAAATACCTCACAGTACATTCGAAGTAAAATATAGGGGTAGGCATAGAAAATATTAGCAAGTCACTTGGTAAGAACACTGACAACATCGACACTTAAAATTGTCCTTCCTTTCCAAGCCATTGATATAAAATGCATTGAAAAGGTATCAAAGAAGTGCACAATAAAGGCTGTGGGGAGAAAGGAACCCTTCTCCACTGTTGGTGGGAATGTAGACTTGTGCACCCATTGTGGAGATCAGTGTGGAGATTCCTCAGAAAACTAAGAAGTCTCATTTGACCCTGCCATTCCCCTGCTAGGAATATACTCAAAAGAATAAAAGAACCAAGTTTGAGTGATTTCTGTGCAAATGGACCCACCTTGAGTTCACATTAATAAGTGAAATAAAAAGGTCACAGACATGTAATTATCATATATTTTCTCTGGTATGAGTACCTGTAGATATAGATGAGTTCTAGAGTATATGATAGATTTTGTGAAATAGGGAATATTCAAACAGAAAGTGGTAGGGGAAAGTAATGAAAAGAATAAATATGACTTAGAAATAAAAAAAGAAAGTATATGTATATAGGGGGTGGGGGATTTAGGGTGAGTAGGGATATGGGTAAAAATGAGAATTAACTCGTGTCATATATTGGTACAAATTCCCCAATGTTGAGTGTGCTTGTGAGTTGTATATAAAATGTACCAATAATGAATTCAATTTGTAAGAAAAGAAAAAAATGTTCAATTAATTTAAACAAGGACATGGTAAAACTACCTATTGAACTGTATTCAGTTGTGCTTTAAGATAAAAAGGATCAATCTTAAGGAAATGAGTTCAGGGGTATGTTGTTCACAGACTGAATTAGCTCATGATCCTGAGGCATTCCAGAGCAAGATGGCTGCTGGTTGTAGGAAGATGGCTGTATCTGGGTTTGTCACAAGGCCTGGAGTGCAGAAATGGAAGTGACTTTACCAAATGCTTCTAATTAGGAACTGAAGTATTCACAAATAAGATCATTCATGAATTGAAGCATTACTGCACATGTTAAAGGAATATAATAATAATCCAAAAGACAAAGGAGAAATAAGACAAACATTATTAGTAAATGATATAAGCAATGAACAAAAGGTATAAATCAAAATTAATAAAGAACCACAATAAGGTGTTCAGTCAATAGAACAGAATGTAATTAAGTCTATTTGCTCAAGAAAAAAAATCAATCAATAAGGGAAAATTTTCAGCTAATGATACCCTAGAAAAATAACAAGAGAATATACAGGCATTTTAAACAAAGTTGCTTATGAACTGAGTTACATCTCCCAAAATTATATTTATCAAATTTATAACCCTCTATGTGACTACTTTTGAAGATATGTCTGTACAAATCACTTTCCCATCTCTGTAAAAAATGTTTCTGATACCTCTAACTTAAGTACAGCATATTTTGGCCATATTTTCAGAGTTCAGACCATGGATGACTAGTCCCAATGCAGGAACAGTGTGATCGAAGGTCCTGGTAGAAGAAAGTTGCTCAAGCCATAGGATCCAGGAACCACAACAACAAGAAAGAAGAAGAAGATAAGTTAAGGGGAAATCACGGGGAGCCACCTTTTCCAAACAAACTTTACTTCTTAATCGCATAAGTAGCTATGAACTTTTACATAGACAGGCAAGACAACACAAATATCAGATGGATCCTCTTTCAGAAGTCCCAAATCTGAACACATGAGACTTAGGGCACTTCATATTTTAGATATAAATCATAACTAGACCCTTGGAAGATAGTTAAAGTTAAACAAGTTATATGGCAGGATGCAGTGTGCAACTAATAAAACTGGTGTGAAAATAAGGAGCAAAAGAGAAAACAGGGTGGGATGCAGAGGGCAGGGCCCGTGAAGACATAGGAAGAGGGCTGCACAAAACTCACCAGAGCAGCTTCACCAAAAACCAGCCCTTCTGTGACTTGCTCTGGAATCCCCAGTTTCCAGAACTGTGAGAAGATACATTTCTGTTCTTTATTCAGTTTGCCTTGTTGTTTCAGTAATCTTTGAAGAATGATATCATTATTGAAAATTTAAACTGTATGAAAAGATTTTTTTTAATTTCAAAAATGAAAAAGAAATATACATTTTGAAGAATGATTTTAAATGTTGAAGGTAGTCAAAGATGTGTTTTCCATGATAACTTCTCCAAAAAGGTTAATCAAAGGAACGTAATAAAACTATTACAAGCTATATTAGAAAAGCAAATTGAATTGAGAAAACACATAGACCAGTTTTAGAAGGGTGCAGTACTTAACTGAAGAAACTGATAAAATATAGATAGCTCTGAGACTATAAAGAGAAGGAAGAAAAATAAATTATTTGGCCACATATACAAAAATATGAGGTCATTTTAAGGAATGGATAATCAGATTATGTCTGGCACTTTGACAGCAATATGGTATGTTAGAAAATCATGGAATAAAGTTGGAAGAAAATGTGAACCACAGATATTACAGTGATTCCCTGGTTCACAGTAAATTATAATTTAGACAACTCTCAGTATAGTTATTAGCATAAAAGCAAGTATATTTTATCTAGTCCATTTCTGACTGGTAAGAAAAGTTTAAAATGTGTTCTCTCTCATCAGACACCATCTTCATTTATAATTGGGGTTTATAATTTAAATTTAAACTGAACAGTTAAAAAAAAGTTGAGATCAAGTCTACTAAATGCCTGAAGACAAATTATTCATGGACTCTCTAAGAAGAAATATGGAAGAAATTCCACAAAATTAGTATATGACCTAAAACACAACAAATGAAGTCTGTGACACCTTTTTCTCATAAAAGACTTTTGCAGAAGACAGTACAGTAGCAAATTACTGGAATGAGATTATATAATAAGACTTCTGAATTCAAGCTAACCAAATTACATAACAGTTTTATACAAACCTAGTTGTCTTAGGTCAGCTCTTCCGGTAAAGGACTGAAAAATCAATTCGTCCACAGGCAATTTATTTGAGAGTGAATATTAGGGTTTCTCAGGAAAGATGGTTGCAATGAAATCACACCGAAAGTAATACTAGTCAGTCTCACATAGAGCGGTGAGGTCGAGATGGCCCTTTGTAATTGTCCTACACTCAGCCCAGTCGCCCTTTTGAAAACTGCTGCAGAATGATAGGATCAACTGGGATAAGAAAGCTGTGAGTCCATCTAACCAAAGTCCTAGCGTCAGGGTCATCTCAGCAGAATTCTCAGCTGCCGACACCCACGGCCACTCCAGGAGGCAGTGCTTTCATCTGCAAGAGTCTGACTGAATAACATGTTGAGAAATGTAGTCTATGTAATGCATCAAATTAGTGTGCCTTCCTCAAATAAGCAAGCTGGTAAGATCTCTTCCGGGAGAGGTGCTCTCTCTTCCTGAATACTTGGACATATCACCGTTCAGGTAGCCTGTGTATTGGACAGCCACAATTGCTCACCCTGTGGGGATTTATTTTGCTGCTCTCCATGACTTCCTTAGTCTAAGAAGGCCATGTGGCACATTTACATTCAAAATTGAAGAAAGTAATACTAAAAGCACTGCCAAAGTCAGCTAAATGTCAGATATATTCTTTTCCTCTTTCGTTGCTTATTTCTATTTCATAATTTCCTGTGTTCTCTTTTCTAATTTTGTAACAATAACAATTCTTCTTTTTATTCTTCTTATGAGGTTATTATTAATCCAGAATTGTTATTTTTCTCCTAGGGAAGACATAAGGCTAAGTAATCAGATTTAATTTATAGTATAATGATTTCTAAGGAATGACACTCAATCCTTGTCGAGGACCATCTGAGAATTAGTGCTAAAATTTTACCCTTAAAAGCCAATTAAATTACCCTTTCATTCTGGCCCATTCTGCGTGGTGCAGAATGTGACAAGATCTGAACTGTAACCGTTTTAATTTGCTGTTACCTGGGACCTTGGTTCATTGTAATACTGTTGCACTTTGCCTTTGCAACTCAAATATCTATAAGTTCTTAGATGGTTGTGCTGTCTGTGAAAATGTGAGCAAGAGAAGCAGAACCATACCCAGAACACGTGCCATTTATAGTCAAGATAATTCACTCCCATTGCAAAATAGATGAAGTAAAACATAATCCATGGCTGACAAGTTGTTATCTTTAGACTTTCTCACATGGTGCTTCTGTACTGATGATTCGGTGTAAATTTCATACCGGCAGATTATCCATGCTAAAGCATCAGTGATCAATCTGTGTGAGCAGGAACCCATAAATTTGGGCTGACCATTCATTTGAAAATTCCATACATTCACAATGGCTATTTTGAAATTTTACCCATCCTCCCATCAGTGGACTGGCCAATAGCATTTGTTCATGATACTTTGTTCACCCAATTAGATCTTGTCCTTTCAGTAAGGAATATACTGTTATTTATGCTAGCATGTGATACAAACTTCTTTATATTTTGTGTCCTTCCAATAGGTGCAATACATTCTATTTCCCCCAACATACTTGTTATTAATGTCTCAATTTAGAAGAATAATTTATTCCCCCAACATACTTGTTATTAATGTCTCAATTTAGAAGAATAATTTATCATGTCATGAAAGTTCACTGTCTTATCACTGAAAAATAAATATATTCATATTGGGGAACAGTAAAGATAAATTTAAATATGAAAACTGGAAAAATGTGTAACTAAATACACGTTCTTAGCCCTAGAAACAAAATGAGGTGAACATAAATTACTTTGTTTATTAATATACAGGTTATTTTGAATTTCTCTGTATTTCTCATTTTAAAAACTATTATTGAAGAAAGTAAATATTGAAATTACAAAAATTTCAGCAACATTGTATCAATACAAATTGTTTAATATGAAATGTTTTATATCTAAAGATCATACAAAGTACATATTAATTTAAATTAGTTTATAAAAAAAGCTCAACAATAATCATAAAAGACTGTTTTGACCAAATAAAAACAATAAAACAATGATTATATGTACATGCTAAATAAAATTATATAAAAATATGAACAGAAATAAAGAATATAAGAAAATCAAAAGTGTATTTTAGAAATGAGCATTTTATATGTATATATTATGGCTCTTTTAAAAGACACTTTCATATTATCATATTTTAACCACCTCAACTCATTTGACTTTTATAATGTTCCATATTTTCACCAAAATTAATCAGTATATGTTAGATTGCATGCCTTTTTATAGGCTTTATAAAAAATATAAAAGTGCTGATCACTTCATGGACACATCTTTTCTTATACTCAACAGAGTTTGCTAATTTTGTTGAAATTAATGTTAACTCAAAGCACGTTTGAGGAAAATATATATTTACTTGATTTTTTTATTAACATCTGAAATACAAGTTTAAATAGTGAGGGTTAAAGATAAGAGAAACTGATATGCCCTATACCTCATTTTATTTCTACTGTATTGATAAAAAGACTAACATTTTTTAGTTTGCTGGGACCAATGAAAAGTACCAGTGACTGAGTAGCTTAAAAAATAGATATATAGCCGGGCGTGGTGGCTCACGCCTGTCATCCCAGCACTCGGGAGGCAGAGACAGGAGGATTACTGAGTTCGAGGCTTGCCTGGGCTACATAGTGAGCTCAGAGCCAGCCTGAACTACAACGTGAGACCCTGTCTCAAAAAAAAAAAATATATATATATATATATATATATATACACACACACACACACACACAGACACACACACACACACCCCCCACAGTTCTCATGGTTTCAGTGTGAGATCAAGTTGGGGACAAGATTGACTTTTTCTGTTGTGTATCTCTTGAGCATTCTTTTGAGAGCCATCACTCCCTGGGGTTTTCCCTCTACAGAGTTTTGTCTTCATGCATGTCACTGTCCAAATTTATGAGTTAAATCTATTCTAACAACCATTTTAACTTAACTGACTTTTTCCAATTAAAACTTAATTTTAAAATATTGGAGGTTAAGGTTACTACATAGGAATTTTGAAATTTAATTAACTTTCTCAAACTCACCTTGAAATGTTGTTCTGTGACTCAAGAAGCTAACTGTCCAAAGAAGTTATAACAGAATATTTTAATTAAAAAATAGAATGTCTTGGGCTAAGGATTTAGCTTCGTGGTTCTGGAGTCTGCCTTACAAGGCAAGCTCCCAAATTGGATCCCAGTAGCACATACTACACTGCCAGGTGTGGTGACTCATGCCTGTAATCCCAGTATCAGGAGGCAGAGGCAGGAGGATTGGTGTGAGTTTGAGGTTTACCTGGGCTACATAGTGAGCTCAGGGCTACATAGTGAACTCAGGGCCAGCCTGAAATACAAAGTGAGATCCTGTCTCAAAAACAAACAAACAAACAAAAAAATTTTTGCCACACTTTTATACTGAAATCTAAAAAGTATTTGATGAAATAAAACAATCTCTAAAAAATAGAGAAATAAATTGAAGAGTTGAATCAGAAGATACAATAACACTGACATGTCAGTTGATCTTTTGATTCAAGGTGATGTTAATAACAATTGCAGTGTTTTTGGTCTTATGTGCTATTGTTTTAGAAATCCTTGCTCTGATCACAGAATTTATATGAAAAGACGAAGTTTCAACTGACGTCAACAGTATTGTACCTTCTGATTGAACTCCAGATTTTTTGTAGTTGTGCACAGATATACTATGTATTGTCTTTTCCAATTATTTACTGCTACTGCACAGAAAAATGAAGATCAGTATACATCATGCATGGATACAAATTATAAGTGTTGAATGTGATTATAACATATATTGGAAATGTACCAATAAATGGAAAAATAAATAAAAATGAATTCTGTATATATATATATATATATATTTTTTTTTCTTGGACAAGCTGATTTGCTTTTTTTTATTTCTAATAATTATTTTTAAAAATTCTTCAGAGCTGGGCATGGCAGCTCACGCCTGTAATCCCAGCACTCGGGAGGCAAAGACAGGAGGATTACTGAGTTCGAGGCTTGCCTAGGCTACATAGTGAGCTCAGAGCCAGCCTGAACTACAAAGCGAGACCCTGTCTCAAAAAAAAAAAAAAATCTTCAGAAATGTTCATATATTTTTTAGTTCTGAATACACCAGTATGTTTTTCCTTCTTAGTGTTATGATTTCCACTAAAATGATTTTAATAAAATGTTTTTGTTGGG
>PVIC010010662.1:24461-43186 GCA_004025085.1 Thryonomys swinderianus
ATGATACACTGTGCCTGTAAGTATCTTAAACTACTGATGAATGTCCTTTCAAATATTCTGCTTATTTTGTATAGTTTATGACATTCTTGATCATAACTTTCACATATTTAAAAACCAAATGTTTGTGGTTCCTTTCTAAACATTATCTTTGTAAATTGTTTTGTCATATGACCTTGTAAACTTTGTTTTCATGCCATATATGAAGCATATATTATGTGTTAAGATTAATCACTTAACCTTGAGCTTTTGCACATTGCTTGTGTTTTGAAACCATCCTTCCTAATTTCTGCCTTATAATTGAGACAAAATGCATTCTTGTAAAACCTGATAACAATGCCAATTATTTCATTTTTTAATCAAAAGTATAAAAAATATTCAAAGGGAAATGTGGTAGAGGAGTGAGTAATGATGAGTAAAGAAAAATGTGATGGTAATAAAAAAAAGGGAAACAAAGTTTATGTGTTTGGGGGGTGCAGCGTGGTGGGGTGTGTAGGGGCATGGGAAAAAATGAGAATTAAATTGTGTCATATACAAATTCCCCATATTGAGTGTGATCATGTGTATATAAATGTACCAATAAAGATAAAATTAATAAAAGGAATAATTAAGTGTCTAAGTTACACTGATGCCATCTATAATAGCTATATAACTTGAGAACAGTTAAGTCTTCACTTGGCTCCTGAAAAAATTTTAAAACAAATGTACACCTTCTCTTTATCCTCTCTCCTTCTGTCCCTGTCTGTCTCTCTTTTTCCATATATATATATTTTTCCATATATATAGATATATATATGTGGAATATATAAATGTATATATTTATATATAAATATATAATATATAATATAATATATATATATAAATATATATATATAATATATGGAATATATATTATATATGGAATATATAAATGCATTTAAAGACTTTGTCAATATAGCTGATAGTTTATGATTGCTCTCCTCTCTAAACTGTGGAATATATTCTGTATAAAAAAAATAGATCCTTGAGTGTTTCTCCATCTATCCTGCAAAGACCAGCAGCAAGACTTTGATTTCTGCCACAATTTCCACTAAAAACATACAATATATTTTACGTTAAAATATCTGACAAAGTATAAGTATTCTAGAGGTTTCTAATGGAATTTGTGTGTTGTTAAAATTAACATTTAATAACTATTCAGTAATTACATTTTTTGGGGAAACTTCTGAATAATTATTGCCTTTATTCCATATGAATAGAAAAAATGTAACCTTTGAAATTTTGTTGCATCTCATTCTGCTGCTTTTAATTGTGACACAAACATTTTGATAATGATTTTATTCATGGAAAACTTTGTAAACACTTGCTGGTATTTAAGAACATGTATTTACATGCTATGTATTTTTTAAAAATTTTGTCTAAATCATGTCATTATCTTTAGTTTTCTTCCTTCACAATTTGCATCTTTTGTAACTTATACCTGGACAGAAGAGATTTTTTTTTTCTCAGCTATGTTCTCTTGTCTTTTTATTAATTTTTTGTGTGTGTGTTAATACGGTAACAAGTCCAACACTTTCCTCTAGAGAAGTAAATGATACTAGAAAAAATAATGAGCACAATTTTATAAAGATTTATAAAAGTAATTTATTTTTGTGACTCAATTTTCATTTTTACTGAATTTTCTGCCCCATTTTCTTTCCCTTATATATGGCATAAAGAGTGTAAAAAATGGAAACAAAACTTACATGTGGGGTGGCAGGGGATGAAGGCGGCCAGGGAAATGGGAAAAAAATGAAATTCAAGATGCTTCATGTACAGGAACAAATTGTTAATGAGAAGCGTGTTCATATGTATTCCTAAAATTTTCCAAGAAAATAAAGAAAAAGTAATGTATATATCACAATATATATCAGTATGATTTCAAATGAGTTTTATTTTGTCATAATGATGTTCATATTTTGCTATCCAGCTTTCTTTCCTACCAATCTAGACATTAAGTTAATGCAACGTAAAACCTTTGGCGTATTTACATTCCACTTTCTAGATTTTGGCTGAATATAAATTGTATTGTTTAGTTCATTTTTTGGTAGTTTAAACTAGTTTTATTTATTTTCTTTAAGACAAAAAAATAAATGGAAAATAAAAACAGTCAAAGGACCATCTAGTGAGAAGTTCAAGAATATGTCCTAAATCTTGCCACTGTATCATAACTGACCTACATTTTAAATGTCTTAGATTAGTATGCCACGTCAATGGAGAGAAGGGAAAAAGCAAAGTAGCTATGGAACACTGCTAGTTTCTACTTTTTAACTGTCTCTACTTCTTTTATTAGCACAACGGAGAAGTAGTTACTAGAGGCAATTCCTGTCATACTCAGCACAGTTACCAGGGAAGATGAGCTTGGAGTCGGACAAGCAGCCAAACCAAGGTGTACTCAGGATACTTGGAGGCCAAAGGATTCCGGTATTTGCTTAGAGGCTTGTTAATTACAATACTAATCGAAATTCATTGAGAACATTATTGTGCCAGATGATAAACTGGATACAATATCCTGCTTAATCCTTAAAGCCACCCTGCAAGGTTAGTAAGATTACCATAATCCCTATTTTATAGGTAATGAATCTAAGGCTTAGATCATTTCATTAGCAGTGGCCTAATATGTTCCCTTTTCATAATTATTTTGAAGAGCTTGTGATGTGTTGCACTTGGTATTCTTTCAAAACTATCACCATGTTAAAAATTTTTAAATTTAAAAATAGAATAGCATTGTGTGGTGAGCATTTTAAATATTGACACAAACTAGTTCAAATAAATACATAAAAAGTTTAAAGGATACCTTTGTTCTTTATAATGAAAATGTTTTTAGTAATGATTTTAATGGTGGAATATAACAACACAACTTATATCTACTCAGAATCAATATATCATGTCTTGTATCTATACCTATTTGTCTACATCTGTATCTGAGTGTAGACTCATACATGTGTATGTGTGTGAGTATATTGTGTGAGTATATGTGTGTGTGTGTGTGTATCACATAAGATAATTCAGATTCAGTATTTTAATTGTCTGAATTTAACACCAGTGAATTCTTCATTATCTGGCTAAAATGCAAATCTTTGATTCGTATGGATTTCTGGAATCTTGCAAGCATTTGCGATCCCTCCTTTTCCTTAATTCTCTCTAATTTTAAAGCACATCTTCTGCCACCTATCACACACTTTTCCTCCTCACAGGATTATTCTCACATCTAGGCCTCACACAAAGAAAGTTGATAAATCCAACTCTTTTCAATATTTTTTTTTCTTAAGATACTTAAGACTTTGTGAAAAATGTTTTGGAAAACTATATTCCAACTTTTTCCTGTAAAGTTTCCTTTTTTCTCTTCTTCTGTTTTGTTCTCCAGAGCACAAAGGAAAGGAAACTCAGACAAATTAAGGTTGTTGCAGGTGGCAAATTTTACCTAAATCAATACTGTATTTCATTAGCTGGAGTTATTCCAATGCCGATGCAATCTATTGCAGTTTTTTGTTACCTGAACCATCTCAGCCACCTTGAAATTGAATAGGAAAAGTATTTTTGCTAGGAGAATATTATTCTCAGGCAGAACTGGAAACCAAAGAGGTCTTTCACCATTAGAATATGGAAAATAACTCTCTAAGTTGTTGCAAACGTGCAAATAATCGGGCTGGGGTACCGCTTTTCCATCTCAATTTCTGCCTTTGTAACACAGTACGGCAGGTGAATATTTACCTCAACTTTGTTGTCAGATATCTAAAAACTGAAGGGGACCAGAGCCAAACAAACTTGCAGACTTGCCTGGGTTGTGTTCTTTAAAGAGGCATTGTCTTGGGGAAAGTATAAAATCTATAATGTAGTTAATGTACCTAGGTAACAAAAATCTACTTAAATTATAACACTTTTTTTTGAGAGGGTCTCACTTTATAGTTGAAGCTGGCCCTGAACTCATTATGTTGTAGCCCAGGCAAATCTTGAACTCAGCAATCTTCCTGGTTTTTGCCTCCCAAGTGCTGGGATTATAGGCATGAGCCACCACACCTGGTTTATTACACTTTTGACAGTTATTGTAGAATGGAGAATTTACAAAGGAAATTTGGTGTGGGAATGTAATGAGGGAAGGGATAAATATAATTCTGAAAGAAAATAAAAGAGCATGTATACAGAGGGTGGGGAGGTGTGGGTGGGTAGGGATGTGGGTAAAAATGAGAATTAACTTGTGTCATATACTGATACTAATTCCCCAATGTTATGTGTGATTGTGAGATGTATATAAAATGTACCAATAAAGATTCAATTTAAAAAAAATGGTAAATTGCCTCAGGGTAGAAAGTTAGGGGTACAAGCAAAAAGGACATGTAGAACTGATTATCTTTATCAATTTATGTTATCATTTTAGTTCTGGTAAGAATGCACATGTCTCCTTAAATTCAGCATAGTTATTTCAATAGACATATCCTGTTTTAAAAATAAAGCAAATTTCTTCACCACAGATAAATGTTTAAGAGTAGATATTTTGAAAATATATTTTAAAAACCTCCTTTGGTCATTTTTTTGGATATAGCTTTCTTAGAATGAGATTGTTTTTCTTGAGGTCACTATACCTATATGTGTTAAATCTTGAGACAGTGGAGAAAGAAGAAATTGGAAAGTGCCCTTTCTTTATCAAAGGTGTCACATATACCACCAAACATAAAAAAGAAATAAATATTCCCTAACATGACCCTGTATTTTTTTATGGAATAAGGAAGGCTTCTGTTATATATGTATTTTATATTCTGGGAGAAAACTTATGGTTTGTGGCCAATAAGTGTCCTTTCAAAAGTGTCATTGTCAGAGCAAATTAATTCATGGCTCACACTATGCAGTGTCAGCATCTATTGTTACTCTTTCTTCTCCCTCTCTGTCATTCAGATTAATAACATAAGTGGTGCTATGTGTTCCCAGCTTTCTTCTCCTTGTCACTTAACTCAGAATCTCCTTTGCACAAGAAATATTTCTTCTGCAAATATAGAAGTACTGCATATCTATGTTAAATTAAAAATGCTATGCAATCATTTATCTTTGACCATTCTTATTAAAACTAATTTCATAAACTTCTTTGTGTCTAGGTTTTTATTTCCTGAGTCCTACATTCCAAGATAAATCTACGGTTTTAGATCCATCTTGGAAAATCTAGGACTAAAATTATAAGAGCATTGTTTATGACACTTTTTAAATGTGTTTTTATTAAAATATTAAATCACTGACATACATAATATATTCACTTTTCTTAAGACTCATGTTTATAAGTCTTGCCAGCTGTTAATAGAATCATTTATGGAATATGAATCCAAGTACAAAACAGTGCAAGTGGCAAATTATTCTACATTCAATCATGACTGCATTCAAAGATATATAAAGCATAAACGTGTTGATGTTAGGTTCCAAAGAAATTCCTTTCTTGTTCTTCTGAACTAGGAAAATATCAGAATCATTACTGTCATTTTCACCCCTAAGCAGGTAACTAGCAAAGCAAGACATAATTTGTGGAAGAATTTTGGTTATGTATGTATTCTAAAGGGGCTGATACTATTTGAATGCTTGAAACAAATAAACCAGAAACTACTACACCTTTTCTAAGCAGATGATAGGCTAGAATATTGGAAAGAATCTGCCACTGGATTGCAGGTTCATGCAAATGCAGGTATTTTGCAATGTGTAAATTAACAAGCAGTTGTTACTCCCACTCAGAGTTCAAGAAACTGAACAAAAGTCTTGGCGATTCTGTAACTATCTATATTGATTAACTTTGTCTTGTAACAAAATTTCTGTTTTACAGTTGAAGGGTTTATTTTGGCTTACAATTTCAGAGGATTCAGTTCATGTGTAGATGACTTTCAGACAAAAACAACAAGATAGAAGGACATGGTAGATAAAAGCTGTTCAGATAGTGGTATGAGAAGCAGGAAAAGAGGAAAAGACTTCAAGAATAAGAGGCTAAGGACCAGATATAGACTACTATGATCGTACACTTAGTCCATACCTACCGATAGCCCCAATGGCTATGAAGTCATTAATATGTTATGATATTGATGTTAGGGCTCTTAAGACCCAATCACATCTCTGAAGTCTCTTAATTCAATCAACATGTATTATGATTTTTGTCTAGATATCTTCCCAAAGCCTTATGTGGCCACAGGCAATTCTGGAAGTGGCAGAATGTACACTGCATGATTAATTTATGATGGGGCTAGGCCTGAGGGTGCTAGGATTAAGGGTGTGAGTGCTACACCCTAGGTAAACTGAATCAAATACAGGGGCAGGAAGATGCTGTTAAGGACTCAGGTTGCTTTTGTTACCTTCTAGCCTCCAAGGACTGTTTCTCTTCTGAGATGCCTGGCTGCCGTGGCACTCTGCCTTGGCGCCAGCTGATGATGAATTGAAACCGCTAGGAACTGTAAGCTAAATGAACCTTTCCCTTTTCACTTCGGGTATCAGATATGTTTTCTCAGCAATAAGAGAAAAATAAGTAACAAGAGTCACAAGTATTAGGATTAACTCCATAAAGCTTCTTGATACATGTCATGCCGCCTTTCTTTTGTATAAAGTAACATCAGCCAATACTACATCTTGAGGAAGTACAGAATCTACTTCCATCTTCCAAACCTGGCATGAGCTTATTTCTTAGGAACAACTTAAATCAGAACCCAAACTCTAGTCGAATGAATGTCTGTGAATGCAGGTTTTAGTAGTTAGATATTGAAATTTGCTGAGAGAATAAAATTAGTAAGGAAAATGGTGTCTGTGGGCAAAACTAGTATTATCAATGTCACTGATACACAAAAACTTTCATCAGAGAAAATGGGAGATACTTAGCTTTCTGTAGTTGGCTTTATTCATTTAGTATAATATTCCTCAGTTCAATACATTTTCTTGTGAATAACAGAATTTTAATTTTCTTTATTGATAAATCACTCATCACTGTATTCATATGAGAGATAGATGATAGAGAGATGATAGATAGATTGACAGGTAGGTAGGTAGATAGATAGATAGATAGATAGATAGATAGATAGATAGATAGATAGATAGATTGACAGGTAGGTAGATAGATAGACAGACAGACAGACAGACCGACAGACAGACAGACAGACAGACAGATAGATAGATAGATAGATGATAGATAGATAGATAGATAGATAGATAGATAGATAGATAGATAGATAGATAGATGATAGATAGATAGATAGGTAGATAGATAGATTGATAGGTAGGTAGATAGATAGATTGACAGGTAGGTAGATAGATAGACAGACAGACAGGTAGATAGATGATAGATAGATAGATAGATAGATAGATAGATAGATAGATAGATAGATAGATAGATTGATTGACAGGTAGGTAGATAGACACACAGATAGGAATAAATAACATTTTTATCAATCCATATGTGGAGAAGCAGGGTGCCTACCCTGACTCGACACCTAGACTATTATGAAGAGACTTGCTGTAATCTGCACGAGTAGACAGGTAATCCTTTTGCATATTGACATCATTTCATTCAGATAATACATCTAAGAAGGGGATGGCATAGTCCTGCTGCAAGAGTAAGGACACGGGTATTTCAGGGAGATGTCATATAGATGGCAAAGGATGTGATGTGCAGGCAACGAGGGTAGCGGCTACCATCAGGCTGTGGGGTTTTCACAGTGGCTGTTAATATTGGCATTACTTAAAAGTACCCTGAAGCCCTTTGCTTCCATCCTGAAGAACCTGAAGCTCTTGGCCTCTAACTGGACACTGGTCCATAGCAAGATACGTCACGGAGAGAAGTGAGGGTGGAACCACAGTTCCTAACTCGTGAGAGTCCATTCCAGTCTTGTCAGCCCCACCCAACCTGGTGAGGTGAGGATCAGGTCAATATAGAGAACCCAGGCACCAGAGCGAAAGAAATACAGTGTTCTCCCTGATAATGCTACTCTGGGGGAAGTTCATCCAGGATAACGGACTTAGCCCCAGACTGCGGCACCCACTGTCCTCAGCATGCATATCCCTGACAGATGACAGAGGATCAGCACCAGTCGGGTAAGGAAACTCCATGCTAACTGGGCCAGGCGGTCTGCCGGGCCAGCCCAGTGGGGGCTGCACTGAAAAGGGATTAAGTTCCCTGCGGGAAATCCTCTGCCAAGAGTTAGTCTGCCCTAAGAAGAGCACAAGCCCTTGGGTTACCACACCACATCCCTGCCATTACCGCCCACTGTCCATCAGAGTGAAAATGCACCCCCTGTGTGAGTAAAGAAAACCTGTGGACTGCAGCTCTTGGTGAATGTGTAGGGCCTTTGCCACCTATAGGGCCCTGGGTCAGCTTGAGGTTCACACCTGCATGAATTCACTGAACTCATCTCAGACGTCATAGCCAGAACCCAGACTGAATCCCGGGGGCCTGTGGCTGTCTCCCTGGCACAAGTTAATTCCATTCTGTGTGATACTGCACATCCTGTCCGCAGGAGACAGCAGGGCCATGCCTTGAAGGGACTCCTCTAGTTTTTTTTTTAATCTGTCTTAGTACATTATATATACACATCATTATCACACACAATATTGAAAATTTGTAGCACTATATGACACAATTTAATTCTTGTTTTTTTCCCATTCCCTCACCATTCTACAACCTCCACCCCTATATACAGTTTTATTGCCCTTTTTTAAAAAATGTGAGCTCTCTGATATTAAGACTATAATTATTTTATGCACTTCAATTTAATTTAGCAGCCAGTTGACATAATCATAGAGATAGATTGAAATATCATTCAGTTAAAGAATTACAAATATCTTTATCATAAAATTACAAATGTTGTACAAAAACTTTTTGGATAGTGAACAAAACAACTACCATTTGGACTATATCCACCTATGTTAATTATTAAAATGGAGGAAGAAGAAAAATAATATTATTGTCAATTTAATAAGTGGAGATAGAGTGAGGCAGTTACTAAGGACCTCATCTAAAATCATGCCAAGGGCAAATGGTAGTTAAATTTCAAACTTACTAATCACTACCACAGAAAAATTCCTCATAATTTAAATTATATCATCTATAAATTCTGTAGTTCTGTATATTTCTATATTTTGAAGAATCATATCCCTAAAAAGTCCCTCTAGATGTAATTGAAGTTATGAAGATATTATTGCAAATGTTAATGTTTCATAACAGGTAGATAATGTAGGATTAACATGGAAGAATTACTAAATTTGCTTCAGGGTTCCTTTTCTATTTTATATTAAATACTTGCCATCTTGTGAACATGGTGTAACTTTACTTGATATTGGTGTTATTATGTGCAAAAAGTTGGTTAAAGATACAGCATACACAAAATCAATCCTACATTATAGAACGCATTTACATCTATAGATTATTATACCAGAGAAAAGATATAGTATTACATATATGTCACCTATTTATTTCACATAAGAAATATTCAAACGGAAAAAGGTAGTAGAAAGTAGTAAGAGGAAAGAATAAATATGATTTTTTAAAAGATTTTAAAAGAAAAAAATATATATGTGGTCTTATAGGGTGGGTAAGGATATAGGTTAAAAATGAGATTTAAATCTTATCATATACTAGTACAAATTCCCAATGTTGAGTGTGATCGCAAGCTGTATATAAAATGTACCAATAAAGAATTCAATTTAAAAAATACAGCATACATATTAATAATTTTTAGCCTTAGGGAGTTATAAGAATTAATTACTATAGTATCAATCATTATAAAACATCAATATATACCTCACCATGTGTAATGCATAAACATCTCTAAGAGCCAGAGATTTAGCTCAAAGACACCATGCCTACTTCACAATTGCAAGGTCTTGAGTTTGGTCCTCAATACTGCACAAAACAAAAATAGACAAAAAAAGGAGATATCTCTAAAGCATTGAATACATTAAATACTTATATTCTAGTTTGAACTTGAGGCGTTCTTTTCAACTACTAATTGAAATTGTTAAAATCATTTTGGTTGCAAATGCCACATTGAATAGCAGCATAAACACTTACACCAGTTTTTCAGTTATGACTCCCTTTCCCTCTCAACTTTTCCTTTTACTTTGTCAGTTGTTTATAGTTTACTTGTAAATCTGTATTTATCTCATATCTTCTGAAGAATACTGCCATAAAATTTCTCAATAACCCCTAAGAAGCTCGCTTGGGGAGTTTTTATGAAAATATGATAGCTCTTTCTACTGAACAGCAAATAAACAAGAGAGAGAGAAATAGATGGATCACACTGGTGGCGCTGCACCAAAATCATAAACCATGCATAATTTCTGGTTGTGTCCTCTGTGCCTTGGATTGAATTACAGTCTTTATGAAGCCTGATGGAAAAATCACAGACAACTGTCTTCGAGCTCCAGTGAAAAACTTGTCTCTTGTCTATTTTGGAAACATGTCTTACCAGAAACAGTTACAACAAAGTGAAGCAGAATACACTATTGAATTTTGAAATTTCCATAAACTCAATACACCCAATGTTTGTTAATGTAGCAAACATCAGCAGTATATGCTGTGATGAATTATTTTTCTATAAAATTTCACATAATATTAAGTTAAAATTTCTCATTTCATATTTTCAGGAAAAATAAAATACATTGTGAATACATTGAGCAAATGCATTGAGAATTTCATACTAAACACAAAGTAGCACAAGACCTGCTTATAAGACAAAATGAGTGCACATCTAGGGCAGTCAACTTTGAAGCAAAAGTGCTTACCTGCCATCTCTTAGCATAATACTAATCAAACAATAAGTGTTTTGCTCCCTGTTTTATGTCAAAATTGGAAAACATCTCATTAACTTCCCAAGGAAATAATTTTTTATTACTGCCAAGAGATAAGACAAATGGATATGACAGAAAATATTTTTTAAGATATTTCTAAGGCATTCAGTGAGCAGAATCACTTTATCATACATTAATTTGAGAACGTTCGTCTCTTTCACCAATCAGAGCCATTGGGATTTAGCATTCTGGTGAAGCAGATACGTTAGGTGGCTGAAAGCCAGAAAATTTTCTGTGACTTCCAGTTTCTTCTAATGTAAATTTGATTTCTTGGAATTTAAGTAGCACATCCTAAGGGTACATTCAGAAAAATCAACCAGTCTCCTACATTGTATTTTGAAATTTAATTCTGCCTTTTTTTTTGTTTAAAAGTTAAAGTTAATATAGTATAGAATGTAATCCTTATTGGACAACTGATAAAGTCAGAAAATCAGATCTAACAATGCTGCTCATTAAGGTCTATATATATAGCAACCCAGAGACTGTAAAAGCATCTGACTTAGGGTACAGAAGAAAGTCTATTACTTCTCATAGTGCATCAACAGGCACATTTCAGAAAATGTATGGGAAACATTTAGAAAAGTACTGATTTAATAAGTATAAAATGATAGTTAACTAATATTACTTGATTTATCAATATGTATCTTTGTTAGAGTTTAGTTTAACTCAATAAATGTGTTTTTGTTAAAATAAGATGTCATACTGTCATTTTATGTTTATTTAACAAGGTTTTTCAAAAGAAGGCTTTTTACATAATATCGCATCCCTAAACATTTCATAAATAAACATATGATCTTAGATTGGAATTCAGTTAAAACAAAGGATAATTGTATCTTGATCTGGTACATAGAAATAGTGTAATTTGAATTTGTCACCTCATCCAGTGAGCCACAGTACCTCAAATAAAACATACTACACACTAATAGGATGAAGATTATATACAAGAACACATGTATAAGGTGCAAAGCATACTAGCTTATACTTCACTAGTACTCTCTTTGAAATGTGCACTTGATATCTCTGTAACTAGATAAAATTAATCTATGTTCTTTGCTATTTTTGTCCATAGTTCCATTACTTTGTAAAATCTATATATGTTAATATTACTTGAATTTGCCTCTTTCCAACAGTGCACATGATCCACTGGGCTGGCTGTTGTGTGTTGTGATGCCCGAGTTGTACCACTTAAAACAATGCTTGAAACATGAGCCTGAAACTGAACAAATTGTTCTTTAGTCAATGAGGAAGGATTTTCCTCTGTGTTATTTTAGTCACAAGATTGTTACATTGTTTTCATATATTTACTTTGTATAGAGTCATACAATGTGACTCAGTGAAATCCAAACTGAATACCTTCTTTAAATTTAATAAAAATCAGAATTTTCACATTTATATAACAGTTGACATCAGATATGACATTATTCTTAAACTTTTAATGTAAATAATTATGTCAATTCTTTCCTTGGCTTTATGTGAGCATTGAGTGGGCTAAAGCGTACTAACTATGATAAGCTGTAACAAATATTGATATATGTTTAACATCTACCAGCCTGTTTTGCAAGCACTGGAGATATGTTACAATGTGATATGCAACTATGCAGAATTCACATTTTATTGGAGAGACGAACAGTGAACAGGCTTTTAAAAACTGTCAGGGAGTACAGATGACAACACTTGCAATGGTGTTAGGGGGCCACTGAGAAGAGCCTAAGCGAGCTGTTCAGAACAGGCTTCTCCACAGAACTAACTGGACAGAAACCGGAGAAAGCTATGATTGTTCCCTCTGTGGACATTGGTGGATGTTCTTTCTTTGCACAAAGATTAACACAGATTTTCTCAGCAGAAAAGAAAGTAGATCCGTTGGGAAGTATGGATAAGTTTGGCTATAACCTGTTGATGGAAATATTAAAAAATCACCTTGGAGTTACACTTGTGCAACAGAGAAGACATTATATACAATTTTGAGTATATTAGGAAATGAACAGTTTTGAGTTCAAGAGATGGAATCAAATTTATTGATTGTTGGTGGAAACAGAGATATCAAGAGAGGCAAAAACACAAGGTCTAGCTAAAGGTTGTTGCAGTAAGTCGGATGGACTTAATTTGTACTAAGTGGTAAAGGTGAACAGCAGTTTTTTTTTTTTTTTTTTTTGAGATGGGGGTCTCACTTTGTAGTTCCAGCTGGCCCTCAGCTCACTCTGTAGCCCAGGCAAGCCTTGAACTCAGCAATCCTCCTGCCTCTGCCTCCTGAGTGCTGGGATGACAGGCGTGAGCCACCACGTCCGGCATTGTGGTATGCGGTGTTGATTGTTGGTGGGCGTGTCTCCACGCCCAGCATTGTATGTGGTCACCGGGGATTGAACTCAGGACCTTGTGCTTGCAAGGCAGGTGCTGGAACCACTGAGCTAACCCTCCGGCCCACAGTTACTATATTTTAAGTAGGTTTTCAGGTAGTGTTAAAGGGAATTACACATGAATTTGATGTAAATATAAAAAAAATTAAAAATGAGAAACTTCAACACTTTAACTTACAGCAATCTATTAAACAGCATGAAAATTTACCATAGTGAATGTAAAATGAAAACAGAATATTTTGTGCACTCTGCATGTGCATCTGGTTAAAATTTGAGTTCCATCTTTGCACAATTTATTGATTTCATTACTTTTTATGTGCAGATGTCACCTACTTAACTAAATCTTTTACTCTGTAGCTAGTGAAGATATCAAAACTAGAGATTAGCTATTGGGATTCACTAGGACTGCGTCACTAACTCATGAAAGCAAACGCTATCATCTAGTAAGTGATCATAAACAGAAAAATCATTTTGTGAACTATTTTTTAGGTTGTAGCGAAATTCATATTTTTATATGAAAATGAGTCAGGAAGGAAGATTTAAAAGTTTGGCTAGTGTGAGTGTGACAAGAGCAGAAATAAGTGTTTTGTAAACTCAGGGCTGAAAATATTTCATCATGTAGGAAGCAATCTACCCATGAAAGATCAATCAGTGTTTAAGTTCTTTCATGACAAAGAATTAAGCCTTAATTTTTTAATGAAAGTGAACATAATCATAGTACAAGGAAATAATTAATTGGAGTGAGTGTAGGAAGGTTTGTAAGTGGAGACACAAACTACTTTGGGGATTGGAGGTTGCTTTCTTATCCATGACAAGGTGCAGAAACACTGGGCATATAATGGAGGGCAGCAAAGGCTAAGTACTTTTGAGGAATCAGATAAACTAGTATGTTTGCATACTAGGAGTTATTAAACAAAGAGAAAATATTACAATCAGAAGAAAGGTAAATAGTGATTGCAATTCTTAAGAAAATCCAGTATACCTGTAGATATTTTGGCATTAGCTAGAAACACTGAAAGAGCATCATTTCAATCTAGCATCTCTGTTTCCTACACCATCCTGTTCAATACTTAGAAGTCTGAATGAGCTTCTAAAAATGTAAATTATGTGCCTTCTTTAGGAAAGACACTTTCTGCCACAGCCTTAAATAATTGTGTAACCTGGTGTCTCTTAGAGAAGCTTTACTCCGTGTTCGGCCTTCACGAGCCTCCACCTGTGTTAAGATTTAAGCCACTTGTTTAAACATACTTGATCTTTGCCACTTGCACACTTGCTACATTTATATCATTTTACTTAAAGCTTTGTTTTAGATTTATGTTAATTTTATTCATCATTGAACTGTACTCTTAAACGTGATCCTTTGAGAAAGGAATACCATGTTTAAAGATGTCTCTGGTACGGGCTGTGTCTAGATGTTTCTATAAACTCAATCAGTCGATGATGGCCCTTTTCAGAAGGAGCCTGATCCAGAGTGTGTGAAGCTGGCAAAAAGGGTGAGTGATTACTAAATCAGCCAATCAAAGCATTGCCTTGGCGAAGTTCTGGGAGTGGATAATGGGAAGACCAACCTTGGGTATAGCTTGAAAAGAAAATAAGGAGAGAAAGAGGGGCTCTGGGGTTGACTTGTTTGCTTCGTGTTTGCTCCTGCCTGCCTGTCTGCTCTGGGATGTCCTTCTGCTTCACCCCTTTGCCTTGGAGCCAGCCAACTGAGAACAGAAACCTCTACAAGCTGTGAACTATGGTAAACCTTTCCTTCTGTAATTACAGATACTGGGCATTTGCTCTCAGCAATGAGAAACATAACTAAGACATCCTGTAAGCATATTGAAACACAAGCCACAACAGTAACACAAAAAAAATTGACAGAGAAGAAAGGAAAATTATGTACACATCCATTAGGTACATAAACTGTTGTGGGAAGTATCTAGGTACACTAAATTTTAAGGCAAGAGAACCACAGAGTGGAAAGATAATTTTAATAAGCATGTACTTTGCTATATCATAATATTTTGGACTATTTGTCCCTTCCTACTTTTTCCAATATGTAATCCTGAAATCTTTTTTGGAATAATACAATTGACCATCGCAACAATCTATAGAAATAAGAATTTTTTTAAAGCAACAACAAATTTTATTTGAAAAAGTATATGAGTAAAGAGGGAGAGAAAAAGTGACTCTGTAAAGAGGAAGAATCAAGACAAAAAGATACCCTGCAGGAATCAGGGCTGGCTTTTGTGAGGACAGCCCTGAGAGATGAAATAAGAATTCTTAAAAGAAAATGTGTTTCAAAAGACACAAAACTCTGTAAAGAAGATCAAATCTTCCTTCTGCTCTCTTAGAACTTTTGTTTACCTTTTGTTTTTGTTTGTTTGAATTTTTTCCTCTCCCTCAAAAATCTCTTGACATAGCCACATCAACAGGGTAAAGTTTGAATACACATTCATGAATATAAATATATTTGTGAGGACATGACCCAGAGACACTGAGTTTGGTATTTACTTTTTAACTTTGACAGAAAGTAGTAAATTTTGAGAAAGTCACAACTCAAAGGAACTTTGGTAATTTACTGGTGGAGAAGTGGGTTAGGGAAATAAATATTAGTTAAAAGTTAATTTGAATAGAGTTCCTTCAACCTCAATTCTCATTTTTGCATACATACGGCATCTAAATTAGAATTTATCTTATCTTTTTAAAAAATATGCATTATTTACATTCACCTGACAATATTTGTAGACATGAGTGATAATCAAAATATAAATTGAATCTTTAAATTTAGAGAAACCATTACAGTAAAAGACACATTGCCATTAGTCTCCCTCAAAATAGTTCCTCTCTCTCAAGCACATGTATTCTTGCCATTTTTTCAAGCAGTTTTAAAAGTTCTTCTTTGTGTGATTTTGCTGTGTGTGGTCAAAATTAAATGTACACTCTGTCAACGCAACCCAGCGTCAAGGCTTAGACTAATACCACAGTGATTCCTCACCCTCGCTCTTCACAAGAGCACTGTATGACTTCTTCCTCCTCTCCAAAGTTAAAATGCATTGAAATCATATTGTGTTTTTGTTCGTGTACCTATTGGATACTGGTCAACTCAGAGTAGTTTGAGTGTCTGTCTGCTTGAACTTTTATTGTTTTTATAGACTAAGCACATTCAACTTACTCTCATGGAATGTATAACCACTGATGGCTTCATCTTGTTCTGTCATAGAACAGCAGTGCTTGCTCCTCATATCAAGCAAACACAGTGTATACTTAACAGCCTCTTCTAACTGCTCCCTACTTCACAGGATCCACACTGCTGTAAGAAAGAAAAAAAAAAAAGGAAAAAGTGTCTTGTATCTGGTGTTTTTGTTTTGTTTTGTTTTGTTTTTCCAGGTACCTTTAAATTTAAAGCACTTGACATGTAAGAACAATATATTTTGTTGCTACATTTTATATAGACATTATGATTACATTCAACAATGAGAATTGGTACCAGTACCTGACAAAACTTGATGCTCATTTTGGAGTGGTATGTGGTTAACTTCTTCAAATCACTGTACTTATCTCTAAATTTCCTCTAAGAGTGGAACTACTGTATAATAGAAAGACTACAGATAAAAATAGTGATCTCAACATTTCAAAAACCTGGAAAGGGTTTTGAAAGGTTTCCAATAAATAAATAATATCTAAATAGATAAAGTTTAATGATGTATTTGCACAATATATGCATCTATCAAAACGTTTTAATACATTTGTAATATTTTTATTTTTATGTTTCATTATAAATGTTTAATATTTTTTAAAATTTCTACTTTGAAGGAAAAAATGTAACAATTAATGAGGTTTTAATGAGCTATTTTTATTCCTGGAATTTCCAAACTCTATCAATAAATACTCATCTATTTGTACTTAGTTTAAATGAGTTTTGAATACAACACTCATGTACCCTTAAAGGAATTAGAGAATACTTATAAAACTGGGTATTGTTCTATGGTGAATAGCTATTTCTATTTCTATTTGTTATTACCTCTGCTCCATTCTTGTATACTTTGGAGTATTCTTTTTAAAACAAAATCTGAATATCAGATTTGGAGAAACTTTAAAGTCATTTCATATAGTAAACACATCCGTGTTTCCCCTCATGCTTTTAGAAAACCATTATTCAAGGCTTGAATAAGCATCTTGAAGGATGAAGCAGAGGTTTGTCACTTCCAAGTGCTAAACATTGCATTAAGGAAGAAATCTATTATTTAAAATGTCTTTGTTTAATTGAAACTAGATGTTCTCATTTTTCTGATGCTGGTTTTGTTCTTTGGAGTGTCACACAATAAATTTAAACTAATTTTCTGAGAGTGTTTTAATTATTTGAAGACATAGTATGCCCTTGAGTGTATAATTCTTCTCTCTTTCCTATTCTACATCATCATCAGCATTTTCAATTCTTCCTAACTTATCTTGATTTAAAGACTTCACATTATTCTGGTTTCTTTTCTAAGAAAACAAATTTTAAAATTTGTTATTATATATCTAATAAAATTGAATGTTAAACAATCAGAAAACAAACTCTGGAAAAATCTATAGTAATACTAGTACAATTTCTGTTGTTCAGCACATATAATATCTATTTCAGAATATGAAAAATCTAAACCTATTCAATATCTATAAAGAAACAAAAAAACCTAGATTCACCAAAATTGCATAATTCCATATTAAACAATGAAATAAAATTTGAAAGTGTAAGTATCAACTTCAAATATTTTTTTCTTAGAGTAATTATTTTGTCTTTTAAAACATTTGGTAGATTATATATAATATTTAATGGCAAGGGAAATGGACAGCTTATATTGAATTAAAATTCATTTAAATTTTTTAATCTTAACATTTTTATGGATAAGACATATGCAATAGTAGAATGTAACTACTGAGCTTATGGTGAACATGAGTTAAGTCATGTACCATATTGATTTGTAAGGTAACTAGTAACATTTGTATATATTTTTCATTGCAATTCATTCATTCATTCATTCATTCGTTCGTTTGTTTGTTTATTTATTTATTTATTTGACATAGGGTCTCTCTGTGCAGTTCAGGCTGGCCCTGAGCTCACTATGTAGCCCAGGCAAGCCTTAAACTCAGCAGTCCTCCTGTCTCTGCCTCCCGAGTGCTGGGATTACAGGCGTGAGTCACCACACCCACTCCCCCCCCTTTTTAATGAATGTTATAGGGATTTATATTGGACAACTTGGGATGTGATTGGATAAGAGGATGGGAGCAGTGCTCGCGGTGGGGTGTGATTAGGCGCAAGTATAATTTAGAGCAGAAGTATATTTTAGCAATGTATAATTGGTCTGCGTCATCTGCGTCACCTGCATTGCTGTGGCTTCTAAATGGGTCACTGTATCTATTCGTCTGCCAGAAGAGAAAGAGAAAGAGGGAGAGAGAGAGAGAGAGACAGACAGACAGACAGCGACAGAGAAAGAGACAGAGACAGAGAGAGAGAGAGAGAGAGAGAGAGAGAGAGAGAGAGAGAGAGAGAGAGAGAGAGAGAGAGAGAGAGAGAGAGAGGGGGGAGCG
>PVIC010010663.1:0-42943 GCA_004025085.1 Thryonomys swinderianus
AGGGAGGGAGGGAGGAAGGAAGGAAGGAAGGAAGGAAGGAAGGAAGGAAGGAAGGAAGGAAGGAAGGAAGGAAGGAAGGAAGGAAGGGAGAGAGGAAGGAAGGGACAGAGGGAGGGAGGGAGGAGGGAGGGAGGGGAGCATGGGAAGGAGGGAGGGAAAAAGAAGGAAAAGATGAGTCTCTTCAGATAACAGGTGCAAATAATGGTGGTCAGTCCAGAAGGAGGCTGTAACACTAAGGACGGATCCTCCGAGGTACTGAGCATGAGAAAGGCTCCATCTGCGCCTCTGGAGGGAGGAGGAGCTGTCCCAAGACCTCTTTACACACTGTTCTGCGCTGCAGGGTGCCGACACGCAACAGGAAAGCTCAGCCCAGCCTACTGCCTCCAGGTCCTTTGATGTGAACCTTCCACGCAGGGAATCTAGCCTCGCCGACCACAACCACGGGCACCGCAAGCGAAGTGTGTTACAGACCGAGAAAGCTCTGCTGTGTCCTCTCTCACAAGACATCATTTTCCAGGCGGTGTCACCAGTGCCTGGCTCGCGTTCCGTAACCACAGCACAGGCAACCCTTGGTTTAAGGACTACTCATCCGCGCGCCACACTGTAGTTAGCAATGTGCCTCGAGGCCTTATTAGCAATGTCTCAGATAACCAATCTCGGTTGCCCACCGCCCAGAGAAAGCTCTTTACTGCCCTTAGAGAGGACGCAGAGGGTCCCTCAGAGGAACCAACCACAGAATTAGCTGCCTCCCTTCTCTCCACTGCTTCGGAATCCCAGCACCTCCAAGGCTAAAGTAATGAAAAGGGACTGTCAAGAGTGTACCTCGGGCTTGGGCAGCGGCTCGCTCATCGTGGTGGTTCGTCTTGATCTCAATTTGACTGTATCGAGAAACACCTGGGAAAGCAGCAAAGCACCGTTCTGGTGCGTGCGCGAGGGGTTTCCAGAAGCAAGGGGACCATGCGTGCGAACCGGCGGGAGAGACGCGCCCTGGGGCGGCGCACGGGTGAGGCCCGGATGGGCCACAGTGAGGCGGGAGGAGTCTCCGAGCACAGCGTGGGCTCCCTGCTCTGCTCCTCAGCCGCCATGAGTGACCAGCTGTGCCCACCCCACCCTTCTGCCGGGATGTTCTGCTCACCTGAGAGAAGCCTCCACAAGGAAACACTTCTTCTGCTCGGGTGTCTGTCACAACAACACAAAGCTGACTAACGCACCCGTTTAACCTAGCAGCTGCCGAGATTAAAACTACCAGGTAGAAAGTCTCCACGCTTCAAAAGCCATTGGCTGCATCTCAAAGGTGGTTCCCTGAAGAAGACACACCACTGAGAAGGTGTCTTTTCCTTCCCCTGCCAGCCACACTACTACACAGAGTAGAGAATGTTCGAGAAATCAAAATGCAGAAGAATACAAAAGAAGCAGAGAAGGGAAGGGGAACGTACGGGGGGCCTCAGATGTCAAACGCAGCAAGGTCACGGGAGAAAGGCGCAGACATGCCAGGGACAGAAATGTGGACCCTTTTATAAACTCTGATTTGTGTGACAAGTACAAATGTGACTTATTTAAAGCTCCAACACGAAGTACAAAGTAAAACAGAGACTGCAGTCATTACACGAATTTAACATTAGCTGAGCATAAGCGTAAAACATCAGTAGCTCTTTGGGTGGCACAGAGAGAAGATGAGGGACACAGTGCATAAAAACACGTAAAGAACCACAGGAACAGACGGCGCAGAGCCACATGATACACCGCTGAGCTGCCACCACAGAGCAGCATGAAAAGCAGCCTTAAACTGCCTATCTGTAAGTTTTCTCTTAAAATAAAAACTATAATCATTATCTGTTTAACAATGCCTCTGAACCAGCTGTGCAAAACATCAACCCGACCATCACACTAAAATCTTCCGACAATAACCACAAAAATATTATCAAAGCCCATTAATAGCCTATTATATATTGCTATGGTTATCACATTACTAATTTGGGTTATTTTTGTCACATAAATGATTTCTGAAAACCTTCACGGCAAATGAATTAACTGCTGAGAAAATTAAGACCTACATAAAAACCAATATAATATTTTTAGGTTCATAAAATAAACAATTACCGCAGCATACTAAGTTCAGCCAGTATCAGTAACATTTTCCACTTAAATTATAGCAAGCACTATGTTATTAATTTTTGTTTCCATCACTTTTAGTGTGGAAACCTTTAAAAATCCTTTCTCGGGCACCTTATTCTTCATCCCCAGCTGTTTCAGTAACCGCAGGGATGCTCATAAATACACTTTTGCTCCCTGAAAATACACTATAATTTAATGTGTCAACTTGGCTAAGCTGTAGCACCAGTTACAAGGAAACACTAACGTAGGTGCTGCGTAGACATCGCGCAGATGTTAACATCCACCATATAAGAGAAACCGTGGCCACAACTATAGTACCGCCCAGTGTCGCCATTTCCTTAAGCACATTTCTTAAAGGCAAGACACAGTTCGATGAGGGATGCTTGATCCAAAACAGGATTCATGATAGTTTCTATATCATTAGAACTGACATGGGGAGGTAAGAGTTAAGAGAAAATATAATTTCATTTTCAGAAATCCAGTTTGAAACCCAGCACATAATTTTGAAGTACAAATACCCTACACATGCAAGACTTTCTCAAGGATAAATGAATTATGAATTTCAGAGTTGGAAAAGAACGCCCTAAAAATGTATTTGAACAGTCTAATGTTTTTAGAATGCTCAACCTCACATTTAATACTTTGGGATATTAAAGCACTTGGTTAGAATCAATGTCGATTCACATGGCCTTAAACTTTGCATTAAAGAGTATAAACAACAAAGGTTTATTATTTAAAATAACAGCCCCAGCCTCACCTCCCACATCAGCCTATAGTCCATATTTTCATCCAGGTCTTCGGGCATCCTCTTCTCTCCAGCAAAGGGTCCAAACTTCTCCCCCTGAGTAGCAAAGATGACGTTGAAAAGGGATTAGCACAATCATGAAGATATTAAAGTACACTCCTTTCATCTCCTACGAGATTTTTTCCCCTAAATCTTCATGACTAATGGTTGACATGATTTTTAATCTTTAATTTATACATCATAAAACATTGGCAAATTTAAAAATCCAACTCAATCTGTTTTTAGCCCAAAAACCTGGGTCCCCACCACAGACGCCAGCACGTACGAGTTGAAATGTTTAACTTTCCAATTCTGAAAGGGCCCTGAACATGGCACTTCCTTGCTACGTGCCAACCCTCTTCAGAGCTTCAGGCAAGTGCTCTTAAAACGAAACACACTGAGTTTCGCCTGACTTGAGAGACAAGCCCACCAGGCAGAAAATCACCTGGTTTCTATAAAAGCCATAAATCCATCCCTGTTTTGCACAAGAAAGAAGAAGCCCGTCATTCTCAGAGGCCAACTATTCATACATAAAATTCAAATTCGCCTGCCAGCTGGGCGGGACGCTTGAGCAGAGTCTCTCCAAGCGAGTGCTTTAAAGTCTAGTGCACAAGGAGCCACCGCAGTTGCGCATTTCAAGCTCGGAAAGCTGGCTGTGTCCACATCAGGACCTGCATGTGGGGTACGGGGAGCTGCATCTGAGCAAGTTCTCCAGGGAGAGCCGCTGGCTTAGCCCCTGAAAGTGTCAACTGGGAGCGGTCAGTCCCTGGGTCTGTCCTGCAGGGACTACAGAGGCCGCGTTCAGTGAGCGGGAGACACAGCTCTTCCTCTGTAAGGGGATCAAAGCAGAGGCTGCAATCACCAGGGGACTTGCGTTGCGTCCAGCCAGAGACTATGTCCACAGCCCTGTACACAGAGAGGACAAAGATGGACGTGGGTCCAAAGCCGCCTATGACTATTTTCAGTAGAATCCTTCCTTTGCACAGAGGTGGAAGAAGAAAGAAACAACAAAATCCCCAGGGGAGCCTTTGATGAGCATCGTTGGGGGGAAAAAAATACCAATGCAACGTTTCAAGGAGTATAAATTACTTAATGAACAACAGAAAACCCAACTTCTGGGAATAGCAAACTCTTAAGACTTAAGAGTACTACAAACAGAGAACCTGGACCCTTCATCTTACAGATGACAAAAGAAGGTCCTGAGAAGCCACAAAGGATGGCAGAGCCAGAAGTCCACTTCTTTAGTGAACCCTAGAGCAGAAAGAGTCCCCACCGAGGCTTTTCAAATCCAGCGCGTCATTCTAAGGAACCCAAACACAGGCACACAAGGAAATAAGCCGCTGATTATTTACAACAACATAGAGATACTAATGTAAAGCACAGAAAGCAAATTTAGGAGAAGCCAATGCCCACCCTACCCTTCCGTCTTCCCATGCCTCAATATCCACTCTACACTAACAAGGGCTCGGGCAGCCACGATAGCCTCAAAGATGCTTCCTTTAAAATGTAAGCATTTCACACCTCTAGATGAGACTTAACTAGTATTTAATGACAGATACTCAAAGCTGCATGAGAAATAAAAGAACAAGGACAGGGAGTTAATCCTACTGATTTACCATACACTACATTCCAGATGATGTAATAAAATGTTCCAATGTTACAACGAAGAAAACTGAAAGGTGCAGGGGAATTCTAGCTCAAAAACAAAACAAACCAAAAAGAAAACTAAAGCTCAAAATTTTACATAATTTGCCTAAGATTAGTCAGCCAACAAAGATCAGAGACAGGGTCAGGTTTGCTCTCAGTGGGGAGTTTGGGTATCATCTACACCGTGCCACAGTGTGGAACCCAACAAATACTGGCACAGCCTGTCAAGAAGGGAAATGCCACCCTTCTCGGTTGTCTTCTGACTGTGTTCAGCAAATACCTGGGCTGTGTCCCGCTCAGAGTAGACACTCAGTACAATGACTGTCAAACTGAAGAAATAGCACACTAAGTGCCCAGCCAACCTGGAAAAGTGACTAAAGACTAATGTGTGTTTCTTTGTAATTAATTCTTTTGAGGAGTTCTTTGAGCAGATACATAGTTTTCCCTTTGTTGGAATTGATCACTTACTATTTCCAGTCCCAACCCTCCAGAAAACTTTCCCTGTGTTATTTTCTTTGTAAACTTTGAAACTGTGCCTATTATGTTTAGGATCCAGTAAAACACAACCGCTATCCAATGCTTTGTGGTTCAAGAGATATCACAGTTGCTCTATAACTCATCAAAAACATTGACTTTGCCTTTCATTTCATTGTAAAATGTGGCCATTTCTGGCTTGTTTGTGTTGAGGATTCACTATCAGTCTCTTTGTTGGTTTGTTTTGAGAATAGGTCTTGCTATGTAGCCCAGAGGAGCCTTGAACTCACTGTCCTACACGCTGACCCTGACTTTCCAGGATCCTGCTGTGTTAGCCTATCCTGAGTGCCAGGACTGCATCACTACACCTGGAGTTACTCTCAGTCTTATCATCACAGTGTGACTCTGACAGGATTGATACTTTTTCTTTGCCATAAAGGAGGACAATTTTATGTTTTTCTGAAATCCAAAGATTGTACAATGTATTTCTCTATTGTGAAATTGCACTTTCTTTAGGAATCTCAACTTTGTTCTTCCAAATAGTTATTGTGCTGGACAACCGATGGTTTTGTTTTGTTTTAGCAAATATAACATCAATGGGTAACTAGTGAACCAATTGTTGAATGTGACATTTGGGTTACTTTTTGAAATACCTGCAACAAGTCTGTTCGCAAAGCCGTACAGTTTATTACTGCACAAAGAAAGACCTAGTGGCTGAGTTCCAGGATAAATCTCTAAATGCAAAGTGTAAAATGTCATTGCATCTACCATGGCATACAATTTTATACCATATTTGGAAAGTTTACTTGAAATATATTGTTGAAATCTCAACAACTGCAAAACGATCCAAGTTTTTTGTCAATTATCATGTACTTGGAGGGTGTATAAATTGTGTGAGAGTTCAAAACAAAGTTTTCAATAAATGAATAGTAATCAGATTCTTGGATTATTTTCTTTCTCATGAATCCTTTTGTTGTCAAAATGTAAGCAATTTTCCAGGAAATCAAATCTCAAGAGTGTCAGTATTGTTCAAAAAAGAACCGGAAAATCCCATTTGTCACTTCTCCATAAATTCTTTAGAGTCTCATGATTAGAATCATAAAGTTCTGATACAAAGGCATCTAATTCAGACCGTGAAGTGTCATGATAAATATACTTTTGAGTATTACTGCTGTAGGTAGGTAAACCAATCAGACATCTAGTAGGCAGTTAGATAGGGCTGGCCCTCAAAAAGCCCACATGAAGGACCACCAAAGAGCCAACACGGATAGTTAAGGAACTAACATGAAGGATAGTCAAGGAGCCAATGTGGAGAACAATCAGGAGACATTCACTGAAGCCCAACTTTACAAAAGGAAAGAAACTGCCATACCTAGGTAGGATAAAGAGGAATGACTGATGTTCTAAGTAGGTTTCCCCTGGGAGGGGAGTGAAGGTCTTAAGCCACCCCTCCCAGGAAAGACCCCTTAAAATCTTTGTACGCTTGTTACTTGACTTGCTTTCCCATTGGATCCCCATTTACTCCATATTAAACGACTGTGCTTGCAATGTTACTGGGTGGCTATAGTTTTGTCCCATCTTGAACCTGCCTCACCATGACTGTGCTGCATAAAAATTCCTTGGGAAGTCAGGTGAGTGGGTCACCCATTTTCAGGTCCCACTTCTGTCTCTCTTAGGGATAAGCTTTCTTTCTCAAGTTCTCTTAGGGAGAAGCTTTCTTTCTTTTTCCTACTCTGAACCTCCATTGTTCCTTAGAATCCATTCTTCAGTTTTAGAGGACAAAAACTCATGTTCCCAACTTCTAGCAGGTTGGGAGTTATCTTTTCCCTTTTTTGGGTTACTTCCTCCCCTGTACCATTGCTACTGATGCAAAAAGAATATGTTCTAGTGTATTACAGAACATCTTACAGCAGAGTACCCATTAAAATTTCCAATGCTGAATCACAGTGTTGGCATTCTGTCCAATAGATTTCACCCAGCAAAAACTTAGTAACATTTTCTGACCTATTCTAATATTGGATCGTTCAGGTGTGCACAACCATTCTGTAGCATTTTTTGTGGTAAAACATCTAGAAAACTGTTTTCTTCCTCATCTGAGTTAAGGTCTTCATTCTGTACTTCTCTAGCTATCATATGTGTCATTCTCGCTAACTTCTTTGGCTTACATACCCAGAAATCATCAACAGCCAAGTCATATGATGACTCATTTTTTGCCTCCTCCCAGAGTCATGAAAGCAGAATCTCATGGGAACTGTCCTACATTGGGCTAATTCTACCAGAAAAATAAAAATAAAAAAGTACAGATAGGGCAAGGGAGTTGGCTCAGTGACATAACCACAAGGTCCTGAGTTCAATTCCTAATATTGCAAAACACACACACACATATATAGTAACATGGCGCATAATATGCATTAACACTCACCCATTTACATTTTTGACAAATATATATAGGCCTTCCCCGACCACCATCTTCCTTCTCAAGTAGGTGAACACAAAGGCTGCTTCCTGTATCCCCTCAGTGCAGCAGCTGAAACGCACAACCAGCTACCTAATGTCTCACCGAGCCACTGAAGCTGAACTTGAACTTATGATCTTCCCACTCAGGCTCCTGAGTTGCTGGGTTTACAGATGTGGACACCATGCATGGCCGATACATGAACTTCCTGAAACAGTACTACCCTGACTATACACAATGTGCTGCCGTATCTTCTGCTCTACTTTCATTTTTCTAAAAATGGGACTTTTATGTCAATAATTTAGAGCTGTGGTTTTAGTCTTATTTTCTCCTCGCTGGAACATAACACCCGACATGCTCAGTCTAAGGAGCAGAGGCTCATGGCGACTTGCAAGTCATACAAGTTTCAGCCCCTCGTCTGCTGACTCAAACGCCACAGCAGTGGAAAGCAGAGAGGGATTAAGGGAGGAGCGGAAGGAGACAGACCCTTCCGGCCCCTCGACCCACCTCCTCCCCCCGGACCTCACTTCCCGACGCCACGTGTAGCTGTCGACCTGTCACTGGCCTAATTCACTCAGCATCCCAAGTGCTTGCAAACTGAGCGAGAGGCCGACAAAACACCAGACACCCAAGAGTGAATACGTGGGGAGCGAGTTAGAAGAGGTCGTGCCCACTTAAAAGGCTTTCCATCCCAACTGCTGTATCGCAGGACCATGCTGCTACATTGCACTGTGGGCAAACACAGTTTGGTAACTGCAGTATTTTTAAGGAAGGTAATAATTCAAATTTGTACCTGAAATCACTACATTTTTATTTTAGAAAAAAAGCTCCAAACTTTTCAAGACTCCACGTGAGTCAAGTAAAACGCAACTTCGATTTAAATCGAACCGGTGTACATGAAAATGAGAGTCCTACTCGCCTCTCAGGCTGACCTGAGGCCCAGTCTACCATGGTGCTTCTTTGTTCTTGAACTGTTTCTAAGTAGATAAATAATTCAATTTGCCACCCAAAATGTGGACTCCACAGTAACTTTTAATAAGCAAACGGTGTGTGAGTGCAAAACTACGAGCCACTTTCAATCACTGTGTTTCGTATTATTAGGAAGAAGTTGCAAGCCAGATTCCCTGCAGACCTCTCTGTTGTAACTGTGGGCCAGGCCGAGGTAAGGCCTTGGAAGACATGGATCCCGGCCCGGGGCTGCTCTTCATCAGCAGTGACTCATTAGGATGTCACACACTTCCTAAGCTTGTTTCTCCTTCCATTAAACAGATTTAGATGAGGTGATTCTGAGGTTCCTTCCAGCTCTTCAGGCTCTTTAGAAAGAGTTTCACAGACCAAATGTCGAGCAACTAGAGGATCAGAGAACAAGAATATAACTGATTGAAACACATTAGCCAATTTATAAGCTAAATCCAAGTTGAGAACTGTCACAAAGAGAAAAAGGATTTTGAGAATCCTGATAATCTAACTGATTTGGCAAAGGCTGTTGATGAATTCTAAAAAGCTGATGGTTAAAAGAAAAAGACATCTAAGGAAGCAGAGCAGGGAAACGGCTAGAGAAAAAGGGGCCAGGGCTCAGAAACAAGACAGCACATCGGGCCTTCGTAACAAGCCAGACACACCCAGAAACGCACTTTACTAATGCCCCGAATGGGCTCCAAAGCCAAATCCATAATCCAGCTGAACGGCACAACCTCCCCACACCCCCCACACACATTTTCTGGGCAAAATCAACTATCCACAGCCCTATTTTTCTTTTTGTCTATACCACTTTTCTCCATTTAACGGTATAAAAACTGCCTGATAACGTACCATTTTCTGACTCCCATCACAAGAACGCAAGCTCCAGAACACACAGAATGTCTATTTTTTTACTAATGTGTCCAAAAGTGGATGGGTACAGATATGGACGCTAAAAGATACTTACTAGATCAGACAATAAGACCTAAATAAATAAAAACTGGGCCGCATCTGCAGCCCAGAATATGGAAGTCACTAAAAATAACACAGCCAAAGGAAGTTAGTAAGATTTCCATTGTATTGAATATACTGAATGGTATATACTGGTCGTTTGAGTATATTCCTTTTTCTTTTCTTTTTTTTTTTTTTTTTCCTGAGACAGGGTCTCACTTTGTAGTTCAGGCAAGCCTTGAACTCAGCAATCGTCCTGCCTCTGCCTCCCAAGTGCCGGCATGACAGGCGTGAGCCACCACACTCAGCACTGTGGTGTATGGTACTGATTGCTGGTGGGCATGAGTCACCACACCCAGTATTGTTGTGTGTGGTTTCCGGGGATGGAACCAGGGACCTTGCGTTTGCTAGGCAGGCACCGGAACCACTGAGCTAAATCTCCAGCCTTCCTTTTTCATTTTTGTAAAATAACTGTTTGAGGCATGTGAATGTGTTTGCATCTGCTCCTGTGGATACGGCACTTGCTCAGTAAGCAGAGAAACGTATTTAATGAAAAAGGTACAGACCAAGTACTCCCGATCTATAGAAAATCTATGGGTTCGCAAGTGTTCTACATATTGGATTTCTTTAGATTCTGAAATATTTGCATATACATCACCAAATATGGTCCGGAAGGGGCCTAAGTCTGAAAGCAAAATGCATTTTGGCTCTATATACATCTTACACACATACACAGGAGGTAATTTTACACAAAATCACGAGTATGCCTGTGTTTTCACTGAAACTCATCACGCAAGGTCAGGGATGAAATGTTCCCCTGTCACACAGACTCTCAGAAAATTTCAAATTTCAGTCTTGGACCTACACCTTGTATACGGACCAGCCTGAGCTCCACTGTGGCGGATACTTTCCTTCCTGACGGAACTCTCTGAGCCACCAGTTCCTTCATCTAAGTCGAGGCTAACAACAGCCCCTTGCACGCTGCAGCAGGACCGCAGGAAGAAGGGAGGCACCATCCGTGGCTGTCAGCCGTACTCGTTACCAGGACAGTGTCTTAACCACCGCAATTGCTGCCTAAATATTTGTTGAACTAATTAACTGTGTTTACTATCATAAAAGATAAATTTCCAGGGAAGGCATTAGATCAGCAGATTAGTGAGGCATTTCGAAAATCTGTCTCAAGGGCAGCAAACGGCCACAGTAAGGCGGGGGCTGAACAGAGCAGAGGCAGCAGACGCAGCGGGAACGATCTGATCGGTCTGATTGGGCTTCTCTCTCCTCTGATTATACTTTCAGGTGGGTTATCATCAGCTGCCAGACAATGTAAATAAACATACAAGGGTAAAATTTTAGCCCTCAGATACAAATCCTTTGTTTCCTCAACAAAGTCACCTTTTAAACTGACCAACAGTCACCTTATGTCACAAAATCTGGTCTTCTGGTAGATTCCCCTCGGCCTGCTTTCACTCACTTTTCATTTCAGGGCTTCTCTCCCTGCCATGTTTGCTGTTTTCAGGGTGGTTGTTTATAACCTGTACAACTTCAACCTGCTTTTGAAAAAAAATCTTACCGTGTTCTCACAAACTGAGCATAAAACCTTTACCTCAGGAGGTTTTTACTCAGGATTTTAGCTCCAGTACAAATCCTTCCCATGGAGTTTGAAGGACCTGGCGCTGGCACCACACGAGGAAGAACAGGAAGCTGAAAGGCAGCTGTTGGCTGCAAGTCTGTGCAAATCTCTGCCCTGGTGACCTCCCCAGTAAGGTGATGATGTGCCAGTGGCATCGCTTCCTCAGTGCTTGCAAGCATTCCTCTCAGTCTTTCTACTCTCCTGTGTGTGTATCTTCTCTCCCTCCTGCTAAGAAAAGCAATCCTGCAAGTTTCACTGATGAATGCTCACTGTAGACCCTGCCAGGATCAATACTGCAAAGCAGAATACTGACCAATGCAGGATATTGGCAAGGGGTGCCCTTTGTGGGGACCAGTGGGCGAGGACAGGCTCAATCCAGTCAGTCACTGTGAAATGCTCCAGCTAAGCTGGGCAAGAGGGAAACATACTTCAAGGCTGTTAAAGCCTGAAAACTGCCCACATCCTACCCTCCAGGATCTGTGTGTTACCTTAGAAAAAGGGACTCTGTCTGTGTGCTGGCATTGAGTCTGAGACAGGGAGACATCTGAGTGTACTCTCTCACATGGGTCCTCAGGAGGGTCAGAATTAAAGAGGGCAAAGCAACAACAGAAACAGAGGTTGAAATCAGTGGAGTCACGTGCCACGGAATGGAGACAGCAGCTAGACAACCACGAAGCACAGCAAATACACTTTCCCTTACTCTGAGGAAAAGACCAGCCAAGTCCACTTACTTTAGATTTCTGATTTCCAGAACCTTAAGAATCAACTTGGGTTGTTTTAAGCCGCTAAATTTACGATGATCTGGTGTAGCAGTCACAAATAGTACGTCAGCGCCGTCATGAACTCCTGTCGCAAGAAGGACATGTACACAAAATCCCTAGGGGTCCGAGAGAGTCTGAACATGGAACTTGAGTTTTTTTGGGTTGTTTTTTTTTTTCAGGAACAGGACAAAGCACTGTGCAGCCAGCCTTAGACTTCATGGACTTGGGACACTATCAAGAGCTCCTTAGGCGAAAAAGCAGAAGGGAGAGGAAAGAAAGCCAGAAATAGAAACACAATCATTACAGCTTCTATGTGATCAGTAAGGACACTAGGATTTAGCAATGCCCTTGTCTGGGATTAAGACACCAGAAACCTCGTAGAAATAAGCCTTTCATCTCATTCACAAATCACTTTCTTTTCGCTTTTGCTCAGCTTTCCATTTTAGTCTTTTGCTCTATTTTAAAACCCCAACCTAACTAAATGAAGGAGTACATATGTAGAATGCTGGCACTCAGGGAAACTGAGGCAAGAAGATTGCAAATTTGAGTCTAACCTGGGCAACTTAGTAATTCAACAAAACACTGTCTCAAAATAAAAAATAAAAAGGAGCTGGGAATATAGAACAGTGCTAAGGCCCTGGCTTCACACCCCAGTACAACCATCAAAACAAACAGAAATGTCTCGATCTGGCTACCAAATAGCTATTCTAAGCTAAATGACAGCACATTAAAGTGATTCTGGACAGGTGAATAACTAACAAAGGCCCAGGGTTTAATCCCACTATTGCAAAAATAAATAAGAGCAAGAAAGGTTATTGGTAGTTTATTTTCCCTCTTAATCCTTTCCTTAACTACAGAATCTGAGAGCTTCAAGAACCCTATGTATTTATCTTTTCTCTTTCTAAGTTCAAGCACGATGTCAAACACCACCAACCCCAGGTTAGGGGGAGAGAGGAGGGGAGCAATGGGAGAGGAGTTATAATGCCCACTGTTGTTAAGAGCTATCAAGTATTCTGGAGACCATGAGCTTTTGACTCAGAAGCCATGAGTCTAAGGCCTAACTCGCTACCTCAAAGAGAAATAGCCGGTGATGCACGCCCTTAGTCCCAGCACCTGGGGGGCTGAAGCAGGAGGATCCCTGCAAGTTCAAGGCTGAAGAAGAAAAAGGAAAGAAAAGAAAAAATTTAACTGCACGATTTCTATGTTTTCACATCTTAAATGATGACTGCAAATAGTCTTCAAGGAGTGTGCTGCGGGTGAAGTCAGCTAATACAGTACAAGTAAAGTACCAGGCGTGGAGTCAGCACAAAGCATCTGCTCATGAAACGCTGGCTCACGCCCTCTTGGTGTTCCACTACTGTTTTATGGTTCCAGATTTCACATTTCCTACTAAATAACCACAGAACAAGTCACTGTACTGTAAGGGGATGACTTCAAATCCAAAGATGTGCAATGTTCCAGGAACGTCCCAGGCCTGTGCCTGCCGCGGGAGCATCTCCGGGCCCGGCTGCCATGGCCAGGGCAAGGCGTCCGCCAGATCTCAACCTCTGTTTCCGGCAGGAGAGACGAGTCGGAGACAAATTCAGACAAAGAATCCGCGATTCACGGACCTTCTCGCTGGCACCTCCGGGAAGCCACACCACAGGGCGCTCCGGAGGGAAAGGGGCCGGCGCCGGGTGGGAGTCCGGGCCTGCGCCGCGCTGGGCGCCCCGAGGCCGGTGCCGCGCACAGCGCCTGCCCCGAGCGGGCGGCCCCCGGCGGGCGGCAGAGCGGCGTGCGCGGGGACACCGCCCACAGGCGCCGCCGCCGTAACCGGAGGAGGCTCCGTCCCTCTCACTTCCTGGGGCGGGAGGGAGGGCCCGGCGCGGAGGCGGCGGCGGAGCGCGCCCGGGCCCGAGGGGCGCGCAGGCCGCGGTCACCCACCTTTCGCACTCTGCGGGCCGCGTAGAGCCCCATGCCGTCCTGCACGCGGGAGGACTTCAGGGAGAACCTGTCCGGCACGTACATGCCCAGCATGTTCCCGGGCGCGACGCCGCGAGTTTGGGGCGCCGGGCGGAGGCGCGAGGCCGGCGGCGGGGAGGACCCGGCGCTCTCCTCCCACAATCCCCGCCGCCGCCGACTCTTCCAGGATCCCCCGCGGCTCAGCCCCTCCTCGTCCCGGGCCGGGCCCGGCCCGGAGCCGCCGCCGCCATGGCTGCTCGGGGCGCGGGGGCGCGGGCCGGGGCGCGGGGACGCCGCGCGCTGATTGGCCCGAAGTTGGCGGCTCGGACCCGCGCCCGGGCGCGGAGCCTGGGCCGGCGCACCCCGGGCCGCAGCCGCCGCTGGTGCGCGCCCCGCCTTCCCGCCGCGGCCGGCCCTGCCCCCGAGCTGCCGCCCCGCACGGCCCTGGACGCGGCCGGACGCCGAAGGCAGCCCGCCGGCCTCGGGCCCGGCAGCTCCGCGCCTTCCGCGCCTGCTTCGGAGGTCTGCCCGCACAGAGGCCCCGGAACCGGGCTTCCCGGACGTGCAGGGAAGGCAGGGCGTGCACAGCCCGCAACTAACTGTTCAGCTGGGATTTGTCTCAGGTAACTGGTAGCGGAAGCCCTGGGACGTTAGGACCTTGCGTGGTAGCCATGCCCCGGTCTTCCCGCGCTTGAGAAGAGCAGAGCCTGGCGCACCGCCTTGGATGCGCGGGCGGCAGGAGAGAATACCCGAGGAGAAGCTGGCATCGGAGCAACAGATCACGTCACAAGTCTCGTTTTCGTGTTTTTAACAATTTGTACATTGGGCAGAATGCACATGAGGAGCGTTAAAGGCCCTCTGCACCCTCAAAGGATGAGCCTACTCATTTATCTTGATTTTTAAAATAATTTTCTACCACGTCTTTTCTTGGAAACCAAATGATGTTCTAACCCATTAAAACACGCACACATAATTTTGACAAAATTATAGTACACACACACACACCATGGAAAGCTTGCGTTTCTTCAGGTCTCAGGAGAGCCTTCGACATAAATAGTTCCTAAGTAGAAGGGTTTGCTTTAAGGTTAGAAAATTGCAGAGAATGAACGAAAAGTTGCAGGATGTGGAGGAGCATGCCTGTAATCCAGTTTGGGAGGCTGAGGCAGGAGAATCACCCAGGGTACACAGCCAGCATGGGCTACACAGTGAATTCAAGACCAGTCTCAACTACTGAGACTGTGTCTTAAAAAGAAAGAAGGGCCGAGGGTTAGCTCAGTAGTTCGGCGCCTGCCTCGCAAGTGCAAGGTCCTGAGTTCGATCCCGGTAACCACATACAATGCTGGGCGTGGAGACTCACGCCCACCAGCAATCAATACCACACACCACAGTGCCGGGCGTGGTGGCTACATCTGTCATCCCAGCACTTGGGAGGCAGAGACAGGAGGATTGCTGAGTTCGAAGCTTGCCTGGGCTACATAGTGAGCTCAGAGCCAGCCTGAACTACAAAGCGAGACTCTGTCTCAAAAAAAAAAAAAAAAAAAAAAAAAAAAAAAGAAGAAGAAGAAAGAAAAGAGATAAAAGGGTGGAAAGTGATTACAAGAGAAAAAAAAGTAGTAGCAATATTTGAAGATTTAAGGAATAGACTAAATCAATCTAAATTTAAAAGTCGCTTTGGCAGAGGAGGGAGGAACAATGTTTTGATGACTGAGCTTTGATCCCTTTGAGTTACCATAAAAGATTATATCTAGTTTCTGTCTACGGAAATGAATTAATAAGTTAAATACTAAGTGTAGGGGAACTGGAGTTAGATGGCTTTGGATGAAAGTCAGTTTTAAGGCCCTTCTGAGATTCCTAGTCTGTGTGGAGTCTAAACTCATTTTGGTTTTTCTCTGGTCTCCCAAGATGAACACTAAGGAGGTTTCGCGCAGGGTCCCTCGAACCAAAGCTGAAGCCCGGCCGGAGCAGACCCGCTGGCCCCGCTGGAGCCGGACTGCAGTCCACAGGGCGCGGCGCGGGCGGCTTCCCCAAGCACTCGGCCTTCGTCGGGCAGCCTCCGGCCGCGCTCAGTCCTCGGTCCCGCGTCCTGCTGTGTCCCTTCGGGCGCAAAAGTTTCCACAGCTTTTGATTGTTAGAAAAAGAGGTGTTTGGGCCCGGCTGTCCCTCACAGAGGCCCCACTTTGGCGCGCATGTCTGTTGCATGGGTCCGTGTGGGGAGCTTCGGGGTCCTTACATCCCTGAACGTAAGCATCGGTGATTCAAAACTGGTAAAAATAAATAGTAAGTTTTGATGGCAAAACAGAAAGTTATGAGAAACTTTCCTAATACTTTATGAATCTTGCTCAGAGATTCAAAATAGCATATTTCATTAAAGTGCGCATTGTTCTTTCTATTAATGCAGCATTCTGAAAATCCACCTAAAACACGGCAATGAGTACTGAAAAGATTTTCAAAAGTTCCATAACAATACATTTAAAAAATGAGACCTTTGCCAGATCAAAATGAACGACGCCGGCCGGATATTTGATTTTGAATCCTGTAAGACAAGGGTAGTACAGTGACTCATTTCTGAAAACTTTAAAAGCTAGTGACCTTTCAATATTATCTTTGAAAAACGGGAAATTAAAAATCTGCTTTACATCAAAACTTCGAATCCAGTCTTAAAACAATAAATAAGAAAAATCAAAAGGCTGATATTTAAAGTACTACCATGCACCTGATTTACTTATTCTAGAAAATGTTGCATTATCGTGGAACAAGAAAAAGTATTCCAAACACATTTCTCCTTGTTTTCAAGTTTGCTTTTGAAGGCTATTTTTCCGCACAGATATGCACAAAGCAAACTCTCTATTGAACTCAAACATATACTTTATGTGTACCCTGTTTTTTTCAGTTCAGGGAAGATTTGAATTATAATTCTATATTAATGAGTTGTTTGACCACACATATTGTTGAATTCTTTTGACTTTGGGGGCAGTTATTAATAACTGTTTCTAAGTGCCATGGTAGAATAAAAGTGATAGAGAAAGGAAAGGAAAAAAAGACTAGGATTTATTTATTTTTAGTTTCCTGAGTCAGAGATATTTTGTAGTGAATGACTAGGAAACTAGGTTTCCAAAGCAGAAAAAAATAAAGATTTGTTATGCCACAAAAAATAAAAGAGGGAAGGGACCCTGTCTCAAAAAGCAAAAAAAAAAAAAAAAAAAAAAAAAGGAAAAAAAAAAAAAAAAAAAAAAAAAAAAAAAAAAAAAAAAAAAAAGAGGGAAAAGAAGACAGACAAAAGGAAGATAAGGGAAAAGAAAGAACAAAAAAAAATCCTTTTAAAATGAAATTAAAATGGTAGTGTCTAGTTATCTCTCTGAAGTTATCTGTCTTCAAGGTTGATTTTACAATAGCAGTAGCTCTGTTGCCATATGGAATTGGCCCTGAATTGTGTGTGCTGTTGTGTAGAACAAGGAAAGAATTGCCACGCGTACACCCAGTAGTAAGCAGCGAGTAGCTACATTTCTTTCTTTTTTTTTTTTTTAGTTTATCTTTGTTGGTACCTTGTATGTACACATCATGATCACACTCAATATTGGGAATTTGTGCCAGTATATGACACGGTTTGATTCTCATTTTTTCCTGTTCCTCTACCCACCGCATAACCCCCCATCCCCTAAGTACATCAGCTTTGTTCCCCTTTTTTAAATTACCATCACATTTTTTGTTACCCCCTCATTACTCACTCCTCCACCACTTTCCCCTTTGAATATTTTCTATTTCACAATATCCATCATAGTAGATTCTAGAATAATGTCATTAATATCTTCAGTTTCTCATACCAGGGAACAGATATTTACACATCTGTGACCTATTTATTTCACTTATGAGTATGTCCTGAAAGTATGCCCATTTGAGTATAAATGACTCAAACTTATTCTTTAAGGCAAAGTAATACTCCATTTTACAGAAAAAAATACCTCTCCCTTACCCAGTCTCCAGATGACGGACATCTGGGTTGTTTCCAAGGTTGAGCTATCACAAACTGAGCTGCTAGGAACATGGGGGCACATACGTCACTATGACATGATTCCTTTAACTCTTTTGTGTACATAACTTGCAGGGCAGTAGCAGGGTCAAATGGGACCTCTAACCCTAGTTTTTTTTAGGAATCTCCACACTGACTTCCGGCATAATGTACCAGCCTACATTCCCACCAAGAGTGGAGAAGGGTTCCTTTTGCTCCACAGCCTCGCCAGCATTTGTTGCTGGCTGATTCTGAGACAGCAGCCATTCTTTGTGGGGTGAGATGAAATCTCAGTGTTGTTTTCTTTTGCATCTCTCAAATGGCCAGTGATGTTGAGCATTTCTTCATATGCTTCTTGGCAGCTTTTACTTCTCCCTCTGAAAACTGTCTGTTTATTTAAGATGCACGTTTTTGAATCAGGTCTTTAAATTGGGGCGGGGGGGAGTTAACTCTTTGTATATTCTAGATAGTAGGCCTTTGTCCGAGAGACAGCTGGTAAAGATTTTTTCCCAATTTGTTCATTGTCTTTTTGCTCTCCTGGTGGTCTCCTTTGCTGTGCAGAAGCTTTTTAATAAAAAGAGATCCCATTTGTTGATTTCTTCTGCTAGATGTGAGCAGCTACATTTCTTGAAGGTCACAGTTGTACTCAGGATAAGTTCACAATGACAAAAGATATACCAGAGACAGAGAAAAATACCGGCTAACGGGAAAGCACTGCACACAGGCCAAAGCACACAACAGTAGCGACAGCGGCAGAGTGCTGGTAAACCCGGCTTTCAGAATTGAAAGGCCAGGCACCTCTGCTTAGGTGCCTCCCCGTTCCTCGCTGAGGTGACTGACAGGGCGCTGCGTCATGCACGGTGCCCCCGACATGCACAGTGGCCCCAGAATCCACTCATCTTAATTATATTTATGACATGAATTGACATAGGGTACCAAGCAATGCAAAATAATCCAAACAAGGGAAATATTACAACTCTCAACCTGCTACATATCCAAAATGCAGAATTCATGTTTTCTAAAATGGAAAAATGAATTCTAGGAACAATGGAGTTAAGAGGAAGAATTGCTATTTTTAATTGATTTTGTTGGTACATTTTACGTTATGATCACAGTCAATAATGAGAATTTGTATCAATCTGGCCAGACGTAATTCTCATTTCTTCCCATTCCTCTGCCATCGCATAACCTCCACCCCCTATATGCATAAGATTTTTTTCCTTTTTTACCATCAAATGTTTTCCCTTCTTACCTTCTCCCCCCTTTTCCCTTTAAATATTTTATATTTTACAATATCTTTCATACATTTGAGAACTCATGTATACCTTCAGTTTCTCATACCAGAGAAAAGATACAGTATTTATACATCTGTGTCCTATTTATTTCACTTATGAATATGTCCTCAAAGTATGTACATTTGAGTATAAAGGACTCAAATTTACCATTCTTTATGGCAGAGTAATACTCCATTTTTTTAAAAGCCACATCTTCTTTATCCAGTCTCCTTTTAATGGACATTTGGGCTATTTCCAAGATTTGGCTATCACAAACTGAGCTGCTATGAACATGGGTGCACATAAGTCCCTCTGATATGAGTCTTTTCATTCTTTTGTGTATATGCCTAGTGAGGAAATAGCAAGGTCAAAAGGGACCTCTAATTCTAGTTTTTGAGGAATCTTCACACTCCTCTCCACAGTGGTTGCACCAGTCTACATTCCCACCGACAGTGGAGAAGGGTTCCTTTCTCCCCACAGACTCCTCAGCATTTGTTGTTGGTTGATTTCCTGATAGTGGCCATTCTTTATGGAGTAAGATGGAATCTCAGTGTTGTTTTCATCTGTGTCTCTTGAATGACCAGTGATGTTGAACATCTCTTCATGTGTTTTGTTTGAGACAGAATTTATTGAAAGATGGCTTTGGGGCTAGAGATTTAGCTCAGTGGTTCTGAACCTTGCCTGGCAAGCACTTGGTTCAATCCCTGGAAACCACAAACAAAAATACCAGGCACGGTGACTCACACCCACCAGCAGTTAGTACCACATACCACAATGCCGGGCATGGTGGCTCATGCCTATAATCCCAGCACTCGGGAGGCAGAGGCTGAGTTCAAGGCTTGCCTGGGCTACATAATGAGCTGAGGGCCAACCTGAACTAAAAAGAAGAAAGAAAGCAAGAAAGCAAGCAGGAAAGAAAGAAAGAAAGAGAGAGAGAGAGAGAGAGAGAGAGAGAGAGAGAGAGAGAGAGGAAGGAAGGAAGGGAGGGGGAGGGGCTGGCCTTGAACTTACTATGTAGCTCACGCTGGCCTCAAACTTGTACCAATCTTCTTGCTTAGCCTCTCTCGAGTACAAAGATTACAGGTGTGTTTGTTATTATTACCCTCATTGGTAAGACAAAACACCAACACTCAAAATTATAGGGGAAGGGGTTTACTCGGCTTACAGTTCATAGAGGTTGGCAGGGATGGCAGACAGACACGGCACAGCAGAAACACCATGTGCACACCAAGCAGCAAAGGCGACAAGGGAGAGAGTGTGTAACAGCATCTTTCTGCCCCTTTTATCTTATTCATACCACGGGGACTTGGACGGTGCCAAACTAATCACTCACATGTGGTGTTTTAGTAATCACATGACCTTAACTCCAGCATCACACATTCCAGATTCAACTGCCCCTGATAAAGAAAGCCCCACTTGATCTACACGAGGCCTTGGGGGGACGTGTAAACATGGTACATAACAGTAAGCCTGTGCCACCGCGCCCAGCTCTAGCTCTATTCCTGTTCACTTTTCTTCCTAGCTGCCTCATATAAGCAGCTTCCTGTGTCGCGCCTTTCCACCTTGATGTTTCTGCCTTACAGCCAGCTGACCATTGACTGAAGCCTGTGAAACTGTAAGCCAAAATATAGCTTTCTTTGTTAACACTGTTTATGTTGTTTTTGTCCCAGCAGTTAAAAGGTGCTTTCTAACTTCATCTTGCTATCCTGAATTTGAAATTGTAGTTCATAAGTTTAAAGATATCAAGTTTAGAATCTTTATGTTGTATACAATTGTAATTGAAAGATGTACTAACTAATATATTTTTACCTATGAAAAAAGAATTCTGTTTAACTTGGCCTCAGGTGAGTTCAAGACGATGTTAATAATTATCATCTTGAATTTATTTGTGTTTATAACTAGACATATCAATGTCAATTGATAACATAGTGACAAAATTTTCTGTTGCTGAAAGAGGGTTATAAATTTTCAGCTTTTACCCAACCCCAATGTGTGAAGTACAGTATTTAAATTATATGTACAATCACATAAGTCTTTAATTTGAAAATTTACTAATACCATTCATCCAGTAAGTAATTTAAATGCTTTGTTATATTACTTGCCAAAATAAGGAAAAGCTAATTGGAAGACTTCTGGCTATGTAACAAGCGTATTGCCTGAAAAAGGTATTACAATCAAACATCAAAAATAATGTGTTTTTTCAAAAGGGAAACCTAAAGTTTATATGGGGCGAGGGGTTGGAGGGTGGGTAGAGGGTGGGGAAAAGTGAGAATTAAGTCGTGTCATTCACTGATACAAATTCTCAATGTTGAGTGTGATCACAGTGTGTATATAAAATGTACCTATTTCACAATAAAATAATTAGAAAAAAAATAGTATTTTTAATAGTACCAAGTCAGTGTTTGCTCCATAAAGTTTAATCTAGATAGCCTTTGCACTGGTTTTCTCTTTGTGCAAGGAATTTAATTAATTTGTAAGTCTTTCTTATTACAATGTACAGCTGTGAAGAAAACTTTGACAGTGTCCTGACCCCTCAAGAGATGAATTCCGAAGTTTCTGCAAAGTTTTATCATGAGAAATCTTGAGCCAGAAAAGAGTGAAAAATCACTTTTAAAAAATCACGTAAGCTGCACCAGAATCAGCACTAAATAATACAGGCGACCCACAAGAATGGCTTCTGGAAACTATTTCCTCCAAACACGACGGGAAAATAATCTCCATCCAGTGTTTGTACCACAAGGAACTCCTAAGCATTAAAGTGCTGTTGGGTCTCTGCTGGAGTATTGAGGAGCTATGGAAACAGCAAGGATTTAGACTCCAAGCATATGAGGTTCGAATCGCATATTTGAGATGCATTGATATGAGACACCGGGAAAAGTGAGATCACTCTGAGACCCTATTGCCTATTTTCTATAGTGAGGATGATGTTTACCTTGCACAGCTCCAGCCACAAAGTAAGGGCATCAGTGAGCCTAATTACTATAAATGAGGGCCACATTTCATAGCTGTACTTACTTGCTCTTCACCAAACTATCTGAACTGTGTTGTGCTTGTACAGAAGTGAGCCTAGTGCTTTGCAGCGTAGCGCATAACAGCCGCGAATCATTCATCCAGGGCAAGAAGGATGTCTTTAGTATCTGTATAATGCTGCCTATAAGACATCAATCCCTCTATGGGGATGACTAGGATCCTACAAATTTCCAGTGGGAACAACTAGGAAACTTTCTCTCCCTCTTAGCTTATAGATCATCTATAGCTCCAAAGGGACAGAAATATAAGCCCACCAGTGCTTACATTGTGTTAAACATACTTTGTCATTTTGGAGTTCTTGATTATAGTCTTCATTTATTTAAGGCCTTATAAGAATTTTTTCAACTTTTAATTTAAACTATATGATCTCACCATAAAATAGATGTTTAATGCCATCATATACTCCTGTGCTTAGTTATGTACAAAGCCCCCCAAAACTAGCAACAGTAGTGATCAGCTCTTGCACACACAAAACACATGAAAATGTTCCTATAATTGATACTGTTTCATACTGGAGAAAAGGAGTAAAAGAACCTTTTTTTTTTTTTTTTTTTTTTTGAGACAGGGTCTCGCTTTGTAGTTCAGGCTGGCCCTGAGCTCACTATGGAGCCCAGGCAAGCCTCGAACTCAGCAATCCTCCTGCCTCTGCCTCCCGAGTTCTGGGATGACAGGCGTGAGCCACCACGCCCGGCAAGAGAACCTTTTTAATATGTTACAAAGAATATCTCCTGCAGTCCAACCTGCAGCCCAAATGAGAGCTCAGTACGTTTGAGGTTGAGGTTTTAATAAGAAGATTTTGCAGCATTTCTGTCACTAGAACATTTAACTTATCAAAGTAAAAGGAACCTGGAGATAGACCTGTCAGACTGGAGACAGCATTCTAGTCTTGCTCAGAAATACAAACACAGTCCAGAGCTCAAGGCGAAGAGGAAAAGTCTTTTCTAAGCATCGGTTGGTAAAGCTCAGCACTAACACATTGTTTGAGAGTAAGCAAAGCCCTAGGCAGAGACTGTGATCGGGTAGCAAGATTCCGGAAGGTAGAAGGTGACAAAACAGCCTAACCTGGAGAAAACCTGTGAGGAAATACTGCACCTGATGTAGACAGGAGAAAATTCACCAAGATCCAGGATCAGTTCTTTGTACTCAAAGTTAAGATTCTTTTTTATGGCAAATGCACAGAACATATATTCAATGAGATAATAACTAAAGTCTTCTCAAATCTCAGGAAAAAAATATGGCCACCCAAATCTGTGGGACTCAAGTACCTGCAGTTAGATTCAAACCAAAGAGGTCCTCCATCAGACATATTATAATGAAGATGTTAAAAGTCAAAGACAAAGAATTCTGAGAGTGGTAAGAGAATAATGTCAAGTCACACGTAAGAAAATAGTAGCAGATTTTTCAGCAGACACTGTGCAGAATAAAAGAAAATGTGTTACAATGAGAAAAAAAATTTGAAGTCTGCCACCCAAAATAACAAAACCCAGTGCAACTCTCCTTCAGTAATGGAGAAACAACATTTTGTTTTGTTTTTAATCAGACAAGAAAACAACTGAGGGGATTTGTCACCACTAAACTGGCTTTGTAGGAAATACTAAGGGGAGTATCTGAAACTGAAAAGTTAGAGTTTCGAACACACTGGTAGATAAGCACAAACATGACAAAGAGAAAGAAGTTAAAAATTATTACTACAGACAACCAAACCACAAAGGTAAACAATAAATGAAAAAATAAACGAACTACAAAACAAGCAAAAATGGGATCTGGGATTTAGCTCAGTGATGCCAGGCCTGCCTGGCAAGCCCGAGTTCCTGAGCTTGATCCCTAGTTCTGCCAAAAAAATAATAAAAAATAATTGACAAAATAACAGGAGTGGATTGTTACCTATCAGCATGACCCTGAACATGAACAGATTGTTTCGATTGTTTCCAATTCAATTATATGAATGAGGTAAAAACAAAAAGACCCAGCACTCGGGAGGCAGAGACAGGAGGATTGCTGAGTTTGCGGCGGCTTGCCTGGGCACCATAGTGAGCTCAGGGCCAGCCTGAAATACAACATGAGACCCTGTCTCAAAAAGCAAAAAAAAAGAGCAAGATCCAACTATATACTCCCTACAACAAACTCATTTCACTGGTAACAATGCACGTAAAAACATGCAAACCAAAACCAAAAGCAACTACGTTTACATAAAATAAATAGACCAATCAAAAACTGTAAAAGAGACAAAGGTCATTATTCAATGATAAAAGCATCAATTCAGGAAAAGGATATAACAATTATAAATATATGTGAAGCCAGTATTGCACAAATAAAATATATAAAGCAATTATTGTCACGAGATCTAAATAGAAAGGCTCCAATAAAGTAATAGTTGGGACTTCAGCACCTCATTTTCACTAGGTGACATATTATTTTTAAAAACAATAAAACATACTGCAGCCAGGGATTTAGCTCAAGTGGTACGGCACCTACCTTGGAAGCAGAAGGGCCCAAGTTTGATCCTCAGTACTGAAGAAAAAAAAAAAGAATAAAACATACTATAGACCAAATAGAATATTTTTTCCAAGATATAAGAATGGAAACACAACATATCAAAACCTATGAGACACAGCAAAAACAGTATTGAGAGGAGAGTTTATAGCAATAATCACCTACATCTTAAAACAGAAGTATTTCTAACAACATGGCAAGCACTTCAAGGAACTACAAAGGCAAGAACAACTAAGTTGAAAATAGTATAAATCCAAAGGAAATAAACTGAGACTGAAAGAACATACAAATTGGAAAACAAACCTAAAGGTTAGCTTTCTGGAAAACCAACAAACAATGCTAGGTTAACTAAGAAGAAAGAAAATATTCAAAACCAGAGGTAAAAAAGGAAATATTATAAGTAATATATAGAAGTATAGAGGATTACCGAAGACCCTTATGAACAATTATACACAGAAAAATTGGAAAATATAAAGGAAATTAACAATTTTCCAGACACAGATAACCTAAGAAGATTGAACCATAAAAAATAATATATATAAACAGGCCAATAATAATGACAAAGTCAGGGTTAAAAAGTCTTTTCCAGGACCAGAGGGTTAGCTCAGTGGTTCTGGCACCTGCCTGGCAAGCGCAAAGTCCTGAGTTCGATCCCAGTGACCACATACAATGCTGGGCATGGAGACTCACACCCATGAGCCATCAATACCACACACCACAGTGCCGGGCGTGGTGGCTCATGCCTGTCATCCCAGCACTCGGGAGGCAGAGACAGGAGGATTGCTGAGTTCAAGGCTTGCCTGGGCTACATAGTGAGCTCAGAGCCAGCCTGAACTACAAAGTGAGACCCTGTCTCAAAAAAAAAAAAAAAAAAAAAAAAATTTGCCACCATTCTCACAAAAATATAAATTAGTCTAACAAGTATTTGGTTAATTTATGTTGGGTTCTTGGGTCCAACACTTCGCATGCATCCTCCCCTCTCATTTCTTCGGCTTCATCTCCGTTTTCCTGCCAGTTTCCTGGAGCTCAAGTGTTCTTATATTCTAGAAATAGAATCATGCAATTGGAATGCCTTTTTAAGTTTCAAACTCCATAGTGCAAAATGTGTGGGTGATTAATCCCCCAGTTCTATATTTTTCATGAGAAATGAAAATCAAAATCTCAAACGTAGCAGCTGGCAGCTGAACATTATTTTTCTCTGTCACCCTATATGTGTAAGTGACATCAAGTTCAAATACTTTATTACAGAAAATCCTTGCCAATTTAAATGTCCAATTTCTCAATAAGACATGAATCAGAAAAAGTCAATATGTTTGCAAATGTGGTTCCAAATTTTGCCCTTAGTTATTTTAACTAAATTCCTACTTGCTTCAGTAGTGTGATAGAAAAGAGATCTGAGGAAAGAACATGACCCATGAAATTTTAAATGATTGTCAGGTAGGTAGGGCATGTAAAATATTTCTTAGGCTTGTGATTATACAGTACCTGTGGAATTTTCAAAAGGAAGATATTTAAAAACTTATAGCAGAAGTCACATAAGAAGGTATAAATTTAACCAGATTTGAAGTTTTATATAAAGAATTTTTGATAAAATACTTCATTCAAAAATATTTGCTCATTTTAGCACTTTCTTATATATGACAATTTTGCAGCCCAATATTCCATGTAATAATTAGTTTTAATGTAAAACCTGAAGCAGCTTCAAGTACAACCTAGTACAAAATAACAATTTCACATGATAGGATGCATTTAGTTGCCAGCCTAAGATCTTAACACTGGATGTGGGGAAAATGGAGACAAATTGTAGGATACTACTGAAAAAAATGAGTGTCATTTTTTTACTAAATTCAAGAATCAAAAATTCATTTTTAGGCCTTCAGTGACACAACTTCTACATGTTTAACTATTCTAATTTTTCTAGCAATAGCTTTGTCAGCATTTATGCTTTATATGTTGACTTCCTGTTTACTGCTATCTTTGTTTTAGGTTATTTCATTCTTATATTACTTTTCCCATTTCACTGACACTACCCATAACTAGGGTCTAAGGCCACACAGGTTTGACAGTACTTAACATCTCCATGCTCCAGCTTCTTTTTCTTGAATACAATGTAGACATGAGTGCTTAATTCACATTCTTAAAATATTATGACATCCCCTTTTTCTAATAGCTTAGCTTATTATCAGCTTTCTCTTCACTGAGTCACACTGCTTGATACCCACCACCTAAAGGAAGAAAGGCTTAATCTAGCTCATGGTTTGGGGAAGTTCAGTCCATGGTTTAGCTCATGGTTTTGGGCAATTCAGTCCATGGTCTAGCTCATGGTTTTGGGCAATTCAGTCCATGGTCTGGCTCATGGTTTTGGGGGATTCAGTCCATGGTCTGCTGGTTCCAAAGTAGAAACATTATGGTGGCACAAGACCAGTTGGTTCTTTGATTCAGAAAAGCAGGGGGACCAGTGCCACAAGAGAAGTGGTAAGGGACAAGATATAGATCCCAAACCCATCCTCCACGACTCCCGCAGACACATCTACTAGTCTGATCCATCAGGTACCCAAAGAGGATCCCAAAGGCAACAAGTTGACATTCCACTCTCACAACCACACTTGAAGTACTCCTCATATAACTATATATTTCCAAATCTTTATCTTGAAATCAAATGGCTTCCCACAACGGGTTACACCCTACCTTTCCTACCTCAATGCCTCCTATTCTCTCAGAATCCCTCATGCACTCAAACTCACTTATTATTTATTACATTCTGCTGAAAGTCTTGTTTATGGCTTTTATTGCAGAAATTTTTCTAATTTTTTGTTTTTTGAGACAGGGTCTCGCTTTGTAGTTCAGGCTGGCCCTGAGCTCACTATGGAGCCCAGGCAAGCCTCAAACTCAGCAATCCTCCTGTCTCTGCCTCCCGAGTACTGGGATTACAGGCGTGAGTCACTGTTCCTAATTATTTTTCTTTTTTTAATTGCTAGCATATTACACTGTCTCTAAGTAAAAATCCAGGCTTTATCTTTTTCGTGCTACCATTTTGGCTATCACCACTGAAAATGATCTTTCTTACGTTTATATATTCATAGTTTTTGCTGTCTGTTCATAGATTTAGCCCTGAATGATCACTATTATAAAAATTTTGGCTACTAAAAGAGAAAAAAATAGCTTTGAAAAAAAACAAGAATTCTTGCATGCATCTTGTCATTAGCAACACCAACATAGGAAAGCAATCAAACAAAATGAAGGAAAAGAAAACTGAATCTAGAATCCTACTTTTTAAGCAACTGTCATCCAAACTTAAATGCAAATAATGGCATTTTCAAATATATGTGACTTCACAGTATTTATTACACCAAAGCCCCTGAAAAAACTCAAAATATACAATCCAGCAGGAAGAGAACTAAAACTGTGTTGATGTCATGACATAAAAAGATAACCAAAATATGAGTAAATTTACATACTTATTGGTTGTAAAATCTTTTAATTATCAATCTAAATATACAGTGACACTGTCTCAAAAAATAAAAACAAAATAAATATACAGTGACAGATATTGTTGCTATGGCAAATAGAATATTATATGTGAAGAGGAATCAGAGGGAAGCAGAGATGCACAAAAGCATGTTGATGCTCAAAAGCTTGGTCTAATTAACTCTAGAAATTGTGGGGAAAACAATTTAGAGATGTACAGACTATAGAAATATAGGATGTTCAGAAGTAGAGAAGGAAAAATATAGCTGGCAGGGGATAAAAATAAAATGAAGTAAATACAACAGATAAAACATCAAAATATAGAAATAATTACAGTTGATTGTTTTAAAACAGTCTATGGGGGCCTGGGATTTAGCTCAGTGGTTCCAGTGCCTGCTTAGCACGCACAGATTCCCTGGTGCAACCCCCGGGGTAACTGCATACAACAACACTGGGTGTGGTGACTCACACCCACCAGTAATCAGTACCACATACCACAGTACTGGGGTGTGGAGGCTCGCTCACGCCTGCAACTCCAGCACTCGGGAGGCAGAGGCAGGAGGATTGCTGAGTTCGAAGCTTGCCTGGGCTCCATAGTGAGCTCAGGGCCAGCCTGAACTACAAAGTGAGACCCTGTCTCAAAGAAACAAACAAACTTAACAACAACAACAAAAAAAAACAGTCTACAAGAGGTGTAAATAATGCAAAAATCCATTAAAGGATGACAAGGAAAAAAAAACTTCAGTATTTGTATACATGCTTTAAAAGGGAGAAATTTAAAAACAAAAGCTCTTAGTATAAGAAGGTTATAGAGCAGCAGTCTAGAGCAATATTTTTCAAAAAGACTAATATAATCTTAAAAGTGCACATTTGTTTGGTTTTAGAGACAGGCTCTCACTTTGTAGTTCAGGCTGGCCTTGAACTCACCACATGGCCCCAGCTGGCCTCAAACTCAGTCCTCATGTTCAGGCCCCCAAGGGCTGGAATTACAGATGTGTGCACCATGACCAGCAAGAGCTCAAGTTTCAAGCAGGACTGAATATGATTTGGGCAAAATCACCTCTTAGTTATTGGATTTGCACCTCTGGCAACATGCAGTAAAGAGTGACTGTGATCTTTTTTTTTTTTTTTTTTTGAGACAGGGTCTCGCTTTGTAGTTCAGTCTGGCCCTGAGCTCACTATGGAGCCCAGGCAAGCCTCGAACTCAGCAATCCTCCTGCCTCTGCCTCCCTAGTGCTGGGATGACAGGCGTGAGCCACCACACCTGGCACTGTGGTATGTGGTATTGATGGCTGGTGGGTGTGAGTCACCACGCCCAGCATTCTATGTGGTTACCGGGATTGAACTCAGGACCTTGTGCTTGCAAAGCAGGCCCCGGAACCACTGAGCTAAATCTCCAGCCCTGTGATCTCCTTTCTTATTCTTTGTATTTAAACAGCTCTCTCGTCCTCCCTCTCCAAATCCTCCCACCAGACCCTCCATGCAGTAAGTGAAGCGAAGAGGCAGGGAAGATTCTCTTTAAGTAACTGTGTTCTGAATGGTCTGGTGGAAGGTCACTTTTCTCAGGAACTGATTCAGCTTTACTTCAGCTGCCCCTGTCACTAAGAAACCAGTCCCTCAACTCCTGCAGCAACAACTCCGTTTCTGAAGCATTGATGTAGAGCCCTCCCGTCACCACACCTCACAGGTCGGCCACATTATCACTGGGTGAGGCCCACCTGCAAAGCCCCGTCGCACTGGGTCCCCCCTCCAGGTGAAGCATTAGAGTCCACGGGAATCTTCGGAGTTTGAAAACTCACACAAACATGGACCATTCATGTGATCCTTTCAGAGTCGACCTTTGGACCCATATATACTGCACCCTGACCAGCGAGGAGGAAGGTATCTGTCTTCAGCCTTCAATTAAGAATCTGACTCTGCTGATTATTTCTCTATGCCCTCTTCTTTTCGACAGGCACATCTCTTTCACTTCATCCAAAATTTGAGATCAAAAATCAAACACTGTGATTCTGAACACCTAAATATTTTCCAGTATGCACTATTTCACCAAACCCCCTCTAATATACCGTTTTTTAAATTGAATTCTTTACTGGTACATTTTATGTAGAGCTCACAATCACACATTGGGGAATTCGTACCAGTCTATGACAGGAATCAATTCTCATTTTTACCCAAATTCCTACCCACCCCACAACCCCACCCCCATATATATGTGCTTTCTTTTTCTTTTCAAATCATATTTATTCTTTACCTTCACTAATTTCCCTTTGTTATATACCTTCTTGATAAAAACTGTCAAAACAGTTTAGAGTCATCGGCACCTGAAATCAGACTGGGAATCTTATGCCAGGCACCAGACTCTGCTTGAATTTAACTTAGGAAAAACTAGTAATATTCTCAGCGTTTGTCTCCTCAGCTGCCTGTGCACTATTCGGAACATCAAGGCATCAAAGGGGTCAGTCTTCACTGGCGACCACCTTTGGAAGTGGTCTCTTCTGCCCTTAGATAGGCATAGTTTTGAAGTAAAAATACTTCACACAATCAAACAACTTAGTATGTTAAAAATAAAAACTTTGAAACACTAAGAAAAAATATAGAAAACAATCTCAAGAAATTGATCTAGAGAAAATCTTGTTAAGGAATAAAAATTGAAAAATTTAAAATTTAATATGGAAAAGCATTCCAAATTGTTTAAAAATATAGTAACTTAATAAAATACGGAGCTGAGTGTGGTGGCATATGCCCGTAATCCCAGCCCTCGCGAGGCAGAGCAAGGAGGATTGCCATGAGTTCAAGGCCATCCTGGGCTACGAAGTAAGACCCTGTCTCAAAAAGTAAAAACACTAAAAACTAAAAATCAAATAAAATATTGAAAGAGAGGCTATCTGCTGAGAAAAATATTTGCTACATATGTAGAAACAGCGTAGCACTAAGAAATGCACAAAAGTAATTGGTAGAAGTGCCAGGGAGGCAGCCGAGTACAGTGCCCGCCAGACAACTGCAAGGCCTGCATTTGAAAAAAAAAAAAAGAATTTTTAATTGAAAAGGTATTTAATGTCAATAGCAAACAGGGAAAGAAAATTTAAGCAACAATGAGATGATGCTTTTAATCCCCTCAACTAAGCAAAAAGTATAAAAATTAAACACGTCCCAAAATATTAGTGAGTTGTAGAAAATTAGGAGGTCTCACATGCTATTTATATAAATCAAAAATGAGTGGGCCACTTTAGGGAAAAAACTGAACGGTATCTATCAAACCTAAAACTGGACCTTCTCCTTCTTTTAGTAATTCTCCTTGAAGTTCTCCAGCGAACCGAAACACTAGCACTTATATTCAAGGACAGCAGTACCAAAGCGTTCATTGTAGTTGCAACGACAAATTCTCCCCAGTAGACAGACAAAAACAAAATACGATCCAGTGTAGCCACAGAGGGACAGGGCAGTTAAAGTCAATAAACCAGATCTAAAGGTCTCAAGATGGGTAGGTTTCAAACGCATAATGTTAAGTGATAAAAATGTGTTATACAATTATTTGTACATGTTACTTAAGTGAAAAAATAACGAAGCACACCAAACCATTCCACACATTTTTTATAATGACACCGATATGTCAAATATTTTTAAAGTGTGAACCTTTCGAAGGTGGACTAAAAAAGATCTGAGAAAAGTCTGAATACATATTAAATATACAAATCTGTTTACCTCAGTGAAAGGGAGATGAACAGGCTCAGAGGATCAGAAGGGACTTTAGACTTTTTCAAGAGGACTTTAGTCATCGTATTCTAATTTTTTTACAAGATTTCATATTATTTGTCCAGTTCAAAAATAAAATGAAGGAAAAACAAATAAAAAAGTAAAAATTAAAATGTAAGAAAGTAAAAAATTAAAGAAGAGCACCCCCTTAAACAGTGAAAACTTATGAGTTTGAACATCAGTTTTCTCCTTTACTAAATGTAGATACACACGTGTGTGCTAAATGAATTGTATGCAACACAAAAAACACTACACTTGCTTATAGTCGGTGCTCAAAAAAAAAAAACCCCATCCATTGTTTTCCCCTTTTATTCAGTGAAACAAAGCAATTTCAAAATATTTAAAGTCTTTTTTATGACAGTGCCCCAATGTCTCTGTTCACAGTTACATTCAGTTTATCTGAGAAACACTTGAACAAGTGGATAGGAAAGAACTCAATGCCTAACTTCGAACATCATTCATTGGCCTGGGGCTCGCCTTGCCTTCCCTTTAAAACTCATCTGACAGCTTTAACATCCTTGGAATTCTAGTCAAAGGAACTGAAACATTATTCACTAATTACCTTAGGAAACTAGAGGAAAGAACTGAAGGTCTTTGAAAAAACTTTTTTTTTTTTTTTTGCCTCTTTGACAAATATCTCTAGACAGAGTAAAATTAAATATCCCATTATAAAAAGATGAAGTACCCCCAATTGGGATATTACTTTCTGAATAATCCTGTGGATATTCCCAGTTTGAGGACCAAACCATAACTCACTATTGGAGGTTCGTTAGCATCATAAACTGCCAGAACAGTTTTATAAAGGACAGAAGGACCTCAGACTGAACTTGCCCAATTGAACAGATTAAATTCTAGCTGTGAATTCAGGCCAGGGCCACGCATTATTGTTTTATTGCAGAATAAACATAAATTTACCAATGCAGTGAAGCTTGCAGCTGGTGAAAGTCTATAATTTTCCCAGTGGAAACATTTATTTATTTAACTCTGATTATGAAGTTAAAAAGGTTTCTAAAGCAAAAAAAAAAAGATGAAAAAAAGTGAAGAAAGAAAACATCTGTAACGGAGAGATAAACACTTGGGACTAAATTTATTGTTAGCTATTTGTGAACTATTTTCATTGGAGTTAGACATAAGGACTGGAGGTGCATATTTTCACAGGGTGATAAAATGTACATTAAAAGGACAAGGTACCAGAGCGAAAGTAACAACAGTCATAACATGTCCAGAAAAATATGTGGTCTTGTCATCTTTACTAAGCATGTTCATAGTCTAGGATTGATGAAAGACGAACATTTTTTATTTGATTTCTTTTATTTTTGAAAAAAAATACCTTCATCTGTCCTGATTTCTGGAAGGAAATAAATATCATTAATTGGAGTGGCTTACAAACAGATATTTATTTCTCCCGGTGCTGAAGGCTGGAAAGTCCGACACAAAGGTGCAGCAGATTGTTTGAGAGCCTGCTGTCTGGGTCAGAGGCAACGTGTACAGTCAGTCATCAAAGATGGCGGGGTGCAGCACCCAGGTCTCTTTTAGAAAAGGACTAATCTCATTCCTTCATGAGGGTTTATTCATCTGATCTAATTGACTCTCAAAGGCCCCACCATCTAATGCTAACCTCTTGGGGGTTAAGATTTCCATCTGTAAATTAGGGTGTAGGCACAAACATTCAGGTCACAACAGAAATAAAGATGGTGGTCTCTAGCACTATAAAAATAATGATCAATGATAATCTGAAATACGAGACTAAATCGATGTTTGTACAATGTTTTATAGTTTGGGATTGGAAGGGAAGAGGCAACAGGCATTATTTAGTGTATTGTTTTCATTTGATTAGTCATTGCTTCTAAAGTAGCCATTTTCATCATACAGAAATTTAAGGTATAAAGTTATTAACTCTTTACATTAAGATACTATATATTATATTTACACATGTGTTGCCATCATTTTGCAGTCATTGCTGCATGATCTGAGTTTCTTATAAAAATCGCCTACCAGGACAGTCCAATAAAAATAAAATTTGTTTACTGACATTGCATTAAGGATCCTCGATGCATATGTAATAAAAGTGGCCATTAACATTTATACAAATAAAACTTCTTTTAATATTCTTTCTTAGAGGCTTATAAGAATAAACAGGAAAAAGAAAAAAAAAAAAAAAAAACCTCCTTCAAAACCTACTTTGATGGCTTGGGAATTTTTCTCAATGCTTTAATCCCCAGAAAAGCCTGAGCTCGGATAGAATAGACAGACACTTTTCCTAACAAACTTGTATAATCGGGGGCCTACCCAGCAGATGTAGCTCTTGTGCATGTGTGTGCGTAAAAACATGTGCTTTTACTCACAGAAGATTGCAGAATTAAAAGCAGGCAAGAAAAAAAATGACAGGACTTCCCAGATGCTGTTACAATCAAACTGAGTTACCTATTGGCTGATAAACTCCTGCCAGGGAAGAAATTCGGGAATCCTGACAGAGGGGACAGCTGGGTCCAAAGTCAGAGCAAAGTCTACCACCTGGAAAGGCCTGGGGACACCATGCCCTTCTTCCCTGGGCTTTGTCTCCTACCTGTGTGGGCTCCGCTGTGCCACCAGCCTTGTTTACCACTACACCCTTCAGGAACCCTGTCCATGAGGCCACTGGTGTTCAGCTTTTCCACCCAGACCCTGTATAAACCCATTTCCTGGAATCAGCCCGCCCTCTGCGTGTGCTGCTCCTCCCTGAAACAGAATTGTCCTCCTTTGACTTTTTCTCCTGCCTATTTATCTTGTCCTTTGGACTCTCAAAAGGAAACGCAGGCACAAAACCACACCCTACGCGCATGCTCTGTATTTTCCCTAGGACGCCTCCCTTGATCACTGCAGAGAGATGGTCTTTACCGGACCTATCATCACAACTTTTCCATTTTTATGTTTAGTCTGTTGAATTCAGTTAGAAGTACTGGAACGTGGTGCTAAGCTCTTTTCCTCTCAGCCAGGATAAGCAACTGAGAGAAGAGGACCGGGAACGACAGTCCCCTCACTCAGACTGCACCTCATCTCTCCCGGAGATCTCTCGGTCACTCGGTTCCTCCGCTGCAGAGCGCGAGAAGCGGGACAGGAAACCCCTAACATCCTCTCTAATTCTAAAACTTCATGACTTTAATGTGTTGGCACGATCAACGACTTCTTTTGCTTAATCCCGTATTCTTAGCTTACTGTATAAATTACTGGGGCTGCTCTAGCAGAGTACCCCAAGCTGGAGGGTGGGTGTGGGTGTGGGGAGGTGTTGATCGTACCTCTGAGACCGGAAGTCTGAGAGCAGCCTTTGCAGGTCTTCTTCCCTAAGGGGGTCCCCAGCGAACGTGTACCCCGCGCTTCCCTCCTAACTGCTGGTGGTGCGCTGGCATCTTCAGGGTTTCTCCCCATCTGCTTGCGTGTCTTCACCTGGGTCCCCTAGAAAGGCAGTGGGCACGCTGGACTACAGACCCACGGTACTCCAGGTTGACTTGACCTTAACTAATTACATGACAGTAACCTTATTTTCTTTCCTTTTTTATTAATTATTTGGTATGTTTCAGGTATACATTATGATCGTATTCATTATTTGGAATTAGAACCTCTTTACAATATATCTTTATTTATTTATTTATTTATTTATTTATTTATTTATTTATTTATTTATTTATTTATTTTTGCTTTCCCCTTCCCGTCCTTCAACTCCTCTACCTCTCCCTATTTATATTAGCTTTGTTTCCATTTTCCTTCTTTTTTCATTTTTTTCTTTCCCTTCTCTCCTTTACCTAGTCCCGTCAGCCCTGTTTTCAAACAATATCCAATTAGGAGTCTCCAGGATTTAGAAATTCAACATAAGAATTTTGGAGAGACGCAATTTAACCACAACATGTATCCTTCCAAAAGTGTAAACTCAACATGTTGGAAGAGATTTTAAAATTCATTCCAGAAAGCTTAAACCTCTTGGCCAATTCTGATTCCATCCTCTGGTTAAATGAGGAATATAGATGTTGACAGTAACATTAAATTTTAATGTGATTTTAACTATTCTATGAAGCATAGATTTCCTAATTCTGCCAAAAAAAAATTCAGTCAGTTCTTCATTAGAGTCAATAATTACTGTAGAGTTTTCAAATATTTGCTCCTAAGCACGTTTATCATGGTCAATGAAAGAGGCAAAGAAAACACCCGAAACAAAGCAGGTAAAATGCCATTTGGATAAATAGTTTAATATGGAGCACCTCTTTGAATATACACACACATGTGCCGCCTTCCTTACAACTTGATTATCCACCATGGGCTCGATGCAGCTAGATGCTTTCCAAATACACCTTTCTCCTAATCTTCCCTGTGATATTGAAGGAGATAGAATGTACTATTATCCTAATTTTTCATAAGAGGATGTTGAAAACCAAAATCACTTAATAGACTATGTAGGAAAAGGCAAGTCTAGTATTAAACCACCACTCTTAACCATGATTCTATATTAAAAAGTTAATAACTAAATTGAATTGCTTGCTACTTTATAAATTTCAATTTTCAACTACCTAGCTTTCCTTCACTAAGTATAATTGACAGTTGGCCATAATCACCTGCCACAAAAGAATGTAAGAAAAATAATATAATAAGAAAGATTTTAAAGCACAGTGAAGAGTATTCACCAAACCCTCCCAATAAATAGGGGTATTCACATTTTAAGAACACATTTACTCTTTCAACTTGTAACAATTTGACTACTAATAAGATATCTGATATTCAGCCTATATCTAATGAAATTTAAAGATATTCCTTTGAAAACTGATCTTCCATGAAAAACAAGTGTCAAGTTATATTGGATTTCTTTCTCCAGTCTGATTGCCTTCTATTAATCTCTTGGAATTTATAAAATGCAATCTTTGTGGAGCTAATCTGGTGATAATGATTTGAGAATAGATTTCATCCAAATGCACGTTTATTATGTAATAAGTTTAACACTGATAGATTTTTAATAAACTTATTGTAAAAGGACTATAATTCTTTCATCTCTATTCAAAATCACTTAAGCTCATCTCTCAGCCTGAAGATTTCATAAGAAGATTTCCACACCATGTACTAAACCAAAAGAAAGCTATCATACCGGTATCTGTCAGTGTTTCTACAGGCCTCACTATTTCTACAGAAGAGAGAAATGTCTCAAGTCAAATACAGGAAATGCTGTGAAATTCTTACCAAGGCTTGAGGAGACTGTCCATGTTTTCTAAGGGGGCAAAAAAAAAAAAAAAAAAAGAAACCCCATTCTCAATTCTGAAAGAGTTAGATTGTAAAAATAAATTTCCTCAGGAATTCTAAGAGACTAGAGAAACTGAGGAGGCAAGTGAGGAAAGCTGACGGCCTGGTTGGATGTAGAACCCGGTCCAGCCCCAAGGGGTGGCCTGGATCTCAGGGTCCCTGTGTCCTTGAATCTTAACCCTAACTCGCCTAAGACCATCTTCTCCCCGCCCACACACACACACCGAGAGAAAACTTCCCCGTGTTTCTTTTCTAAACTACACACAGGTTGAGTTCTTCCCCTCTCTTAGTGAGTTAGCCAGAGAGCCATAGTGCTGGGTTTTCTTCATTAAGTTTTTCAGTTTAGATTTAAAGAAATTTGTGAAAATCAAAATATTCTCGCATACTCATAAAGACAACTCAAAATGTTGGCTTTATTAACTAAACAACTAGCTGTGTAGTAAGTTCATTTTAGCTAAGATTACACAATTCAGTAAAGTATAAACTAGGTTCTTGTCTGAATTACCTTGTTTGTAGAAAACTGAAAGACATGGTTACTACAAATCATTTACTGTAATTACTGAAATTATTGTATGGAGTAAATGAAATGATGACTATAAATCGCAGAGATAACCTAGGATATTCTAAGTATTCAATAAATATTAGTTATCATTAATTCCTAAAGTATTACTATTCCATGAGATTTACAACTAGGCAAATTAAAGACAATATTGGTAGTTAAGATTTATATTTTAATTAGGAATTATGGCCCTTCTAGCACTGAACTTCCTTCAGAAATAATTCACATTGTTTACATGGAAAAAGATCTCAAGGACTTAATCATGTATCACAAGTTCCCCTGGGAAGAAGAGTGGCATAAGATTGGATGAAACTCAGTGGAGATATATATGAGTGTATATAATACATATAAATATAATACCAAAGCAGAGAAATAATTTGTAATTTTTCCTAGGTAAAGGTAGCTTTACGTAGGCATGGCTAAAAGTCCAATGCAGACACACTGATCTTACTTTTACAGATCACGAATACAAGAAATACGTAGCATTGGAAGTTGCGGTCAAGACTGACAAGGTCTGGGAATGTACCTTTGAGGTAGAACGTGTGCTCAGTGGACTTGGGTTCCATCGCCAGTACCACCAAAACACTGTTCGGACAAACGGACTCAAGGTAGGTACTAAATACTTGTCTTCAAAATATTTCTTGAAACAGTTAAATGAGATGTCACGGACTCTCCACTCTCTTACTCCTTCTGTATTTATAGGGAAGGCACTACATTTAAAAGAGGACGTGACAATGATCAAAACTGAATTTATAAAGCGGAGGGAGGTACCTCTAAACGGTGTCATGCAGCCGCTGAAGTTTCCTTCTCTGAAACTCAGAGAACAAACGTGAGACTCGAAGACTTCTAATGCTTCCTGGGTCTTCTTCAAGTAACTGAATCATTGCATTTCTTCCCTCCCCAACCAATATATTACAGAATCTCTAAGCTGAGTGATAGTTACTGTAAAGGAAAAAGAAAGTAAAGCATTTCTAGAGTTTATTTTAGCTTAAATTGCTATTCAAATTTATTTGCTTATGCAAAGCACATAGAAAATACTGAGAAAAACAAGACCAGAATCTCAGATGATCAGGGTCTTAATATGAAGAAAAAAACTGATTATTAAAATGCCTATCACGTTGTAGCCTAATAATGTCTCACATTACTTAATCTTTTATTATTATTATCTTTCAGAAAAGAATGATCTTCATTGACTAGCTGGTCAAACTCCATGTTCCACAGGTAAATTCAATAACAAGAAAAATAAGAAATGGTGGACTCAATTTTTCCTCCATATTTATGCTTTGCTTTGCTTTGTTTTGCTTTCCTTTTATTATTTGGGAGCATGCTGACAAGAAAATCAGAAAAAGAGTATTAGATTTCCATTCTTAAAACATAGGTAAGAATCCGTAGATATGTGCAAGTCTTTCACAACACAACTGCAGGTCCGTAACTTGTTAAAAAAAAAAACCCTCTAGGTTCTATTTGACAGAATTTAAGAACTCTATAAATATGTTCAGCAAATATTTAAGTATTTTCTAATAGTTTCAAAGTGTGATTGAAAATATAGTCTATGTCTAACTTCTAAAAAAATTATTATCCCATCATTCTTGCCACTTTCTTAAGTAGTTCTGAATGGGCTTTTTTTTTTTTTTTGATAAAGGGTCTTACTATGTGGTTCAAGCTGCCCTTGAACTCCTGCCAATCCTCCTACCTCTCTACTTCCTGAGATGTGTGCCCCCACTCCCAATTTGAAAAAGCTTTTTTCTTTTCTTTTTTTAGTTTCTTGAGACAGGGTCTCGCTTTGTAGCTCAGAGAGGCCCTGAGCTCACTATGTAGCCCAGGCAAACCTCAAACTCACAGCAATCCTCCTGCCTCTGCCTCCCGAGTGCTGGGATGACAAGTATGAGCCACCACGCTCAGCACTGTGGTATGTGGTACTGATTGCTGGTGGGTGTCAATCACCACACTAGGCACTGTGGTAAGTGCTACATGGAATCAAACTCAGGACCTTGTGCTTGCAAGGCAGATGCCTGATCCACTGAGCTAAATCCCCAGCGCTGAAGAAGTTCTTTTGTGAAAGTCCTTAGCTGCACAGTTGTGCGTGTTCTCATGCATATAATAGATTTTCTTTCATGATCATTTTGAGTTTGGGGAAGAGGCAGAAGCCTCACGGTACCAGACCCAGGAACGGAGCAGAGAAGGACGCACCGTCGTGTTAAGAGCCTGTCTCCCCCGGAAGAGGCTGGCAGCGCTGTTCACCGTGATTTTCGATCACACTTTAGAAAAATATGAGGAAACTTGAAGAACTGCTTCAGAGAGTGACCAGAACAACAGGATAAGTGTGTTTGAAGCGAAGAGGGAGTGTTTTGAGGGAGGATTAACAGCGATACGCGTTTTACCAAAGGTTTGGTTTTTTAAAAAGAATTCTTTCTTGGTACATTTTATATACACATCATGATCACACTCAACACTGAGAATTTGTGTGTGACACAATTTAATTCTCCTTTTTCCCCTTTACTGAAGTTTTAAATTTAAAAATTCACTCTATTTCTCCTTCCTGCCTTGTGTGTTTCCATTCATCGTTCACTCAACCTGCAGAGTAGTAAAGTAGGGTCAAGAAAATTGCAGACCTGGAGGGAACTCCTGAAAGTTTTAGGTTAATGCTCAAAAGAACAAAATTGGAGCCTACAGTTTTGCAAGACAAACTATCCCTGAGATGCGCGTGATAAGGGCTCGAGCTTCCCTGGGTGCAGGTGAGTCTGTGAAGCCACTGGACGGGGCTCCGGCTGGGGCCCGGCCCGCGGGTCTGGAAGGTGACACGTGTCTGTATAAATCGCCGAGACGGCTCCTACACTTCCACAGCAATTGCTCCCGGGGAGGGCAGTCCCCTCAGGACATTAGGAGGGATAAGGGTTAAGGGGAGGATGTGGGATCACTGCAGGGCACAGGCAAGGTCACCTCACATGCTATGTGCTGCACCCCGCTTCTCCCTTTTCTCCTGCACAGGCTGGTGTTGATAGGAACAGGACAGTTGGGGATACAAAGACCTGGAACGAATTGCATTGACATGAACTCAACACAAACCACATGTTCACTACTGATTTTGAACTTTGTGTTCCTCAAAAGAAATCAAAGACATCATCTACTTTCTTAAACAATTAAATTGGCCTTTTTTCAAGACTTAAGAGGGCCCTTCCACCCTTAGGGAAAATACTACTCCTTCACCGTCTCCCAGTTCTATAACGTTATTTTCTTTGCTTTTCGATGATTCGAAAACATGTTTTTTTCCCTTCTAATGTATTTTGATTCATTATAAGCAAATGATTTCTAAAAGATAAAAGCCAGTAGCATTTGCTTCTAGGAGTTATTTAGAAACCACTGACTTTAATCAGTATTTCTGTATAGCCTGTTATTTTCTTAAGTTTCAGAAACTACCAACATCATGTCTCCCCAGCTAAGTTAAATGTAGGTTGGGTCCAGTTTGGAAAATTTTGTTCTTGGTCAGTGGAAAGATGCTTCCTAAAGTGACATTATGGTAGCAGCTTGATTCCCCACATGGAAGAGGCTTTGATTAAAATAGTCACTCAGTTCCCCACTGTGTTATCTTGTCTTACTCATATGAGTATTTTAAATAACAGTCCACGGAATATTGTCCTTCTAGCCATCCCAGATTTCCCAACTTGCCATCAACCTTAAAATTGAATAAACACAATGTTTAAAGAAATCAAGTGTGTGCATTCTGGGAAAGGAAGCAGCTTGGCTGTTTTCACCTAGCTTCATTTTCGAACATTTCTTCTCTCATTCGTCATCCTGCTTCGTCTCCATTCCGATCCTTAACTATATAAATTTGAAGCAACTTTTGCTTCATTTTACTGCATGAACATAGAATAAGTAATTACCATCCTCATTATTTCCTTAATTAGCATAGGTATTTTGCACAGCAATTTTGTCCTTAAAACACTTTACCCTAAGCTAATTTGCCATCCCAGTTCTTTCAGAATGGCTATTATCCTTTCTCTACAAACGGTGAGCTAAAAGGTTAAGAGAACAGCTTAAGGCTACTGAATAAACTAGTACCATTTCTGCGTGTGGATCGCAGGAGTGCCAGGTTCCTGCCTTTAAGCTCCAGTTAGAAGAACACATTCCTAAGAATGGCTCACTGAAAAGTGTGAATAAGGCTACATTTTATTTAGGCACTTCCTCCTCTTTAGAATTAACTACACCAAACATATATCTGAACTGTTTATTTTTTCTAAAACGTATTTGTTGTGCACACTTAAAATATATCTAAATATTTGGCCAATAAGAAGATAGTCTCACACCATTCAGAAATGATCAGAATAATAATTTCATATAGATCTGTTTTCTGTACATATTTTTCATTTTACAAATTTGAGAATAGTTTGTGGTAATTCCTTCACTGCTTTTCCATTCATGTACATACACCTCTGTTCACAAACAAAACACACACACACACACACGGACCTCTGTACCTGCCTCTTTGTGTGTGAATCAGTTTGATCTTTTACTAAGTGATAAGAAATGCAAAAAAAAAAAATTAAAAAAATTTTTTAAAAAGCCGGGCGTGGTGGCTCAATGCCTGTAATCCTAGCACTCGGGAGGCAGAGACAGGAGGATTGCTGAGTTCGAAGCTTGCCTAGGCTACATAGTGAGCTCAGAGCCAGCCTGAACTACAAAGCGAGACCCTGTCTCAAAAAAAAAAAAAAATTAAAGAAATGCAGAGTCAGAAATGAATGGCAAAAGGCACTAGGGTCATGTCACCCCAGCTCTCTGGGAGTTTGAAGCAAGAGGCTTACAGATTTGAGCCCAGCCTGGGTAACTCAAATAAAGAATTTTTTTTTAAGTGACTAGGAATGTAACTCAGTGTAAAGGCCCTGGTTTCGGTCCCTAGTGGGGGGATATATCTAGATATATAGACTCAAAGTCATAATTGGAAGAGCATAGTGAATGTTTTCGGAACAGTGAAGAAAAATGAAGGCTCTGAATTCTAAGCAAAGGAATTTTGAATTTGGCAAATGAAACTGTCACTCTCCAACTTGACACTCTACTCCTTTAGCCAGAGTTTCTGAGGTGGTGTGAGCTCTTGTGGAGATTCTTCCTAGATTCCTGTCCTGAACAAAGAACTGGACAAGACAAGTGAAAAACGTAGTGAGGTTTGGCATTTGTTAGAGATAGGAAAAGAAGTATCCTTCCTGGGTGGGCACTGACCACTGAGAGAGCACGGTGGCTGTGAGGGTAAAGGGAGCCATCTTGTATCCTCTGTTATGATGTCATATCTAGGTTATCTTTATCAAAAACCTGCTTGATTTTGCACCACAAAAACTGAAGACAGCACTTTCTGATTGGTACCAGGTACAGGGCCTACACACTTTTTCTAACA
>PVIC010010664.1:0-42922 GCA_004025085.1 Thryonomys swinderianus
TAAAGAACTCAAGCAGATCAGCCTCCCCAAGTTTAAAGACCCAATTCAAAAATGGGCAACTGAAATGAACAGACACTTCTCAGAGGCAGAAGTCAAAGCAGCCAAGAAACATATGAAGAAATGCTCAACATCCCTGGTCATTCGAGAGATGCAAATGAAAACAACATTGAGATTCCATCTCACTCCACAAAGAATGGCCGCGATCACAAAATCAACCAACGATAAATGCTGGCGTGGCTGTGGGGAGAAAGGAAACCTTCTCCACTGTTGGTGGGATTGCAGACTTGTGTGATAAATTATTAAAAAGGAAATTTTTATAGAAATAAGCTGCAATACAAAAACCAATGTTTTAAAGGAACTATAGCAGTTGATTACAAAAGGAGAAAAGGGCTTTCTGGACATCGTCACTATTTGCAATAAAGAGGAAAGCAGTTAGATAAGAGGCTGCAGAGCAGTGTTTCCCGGGCGGGGGTGACCTCCACACGCCCGAGCGCTCTGACCTTTACATTCTGTCCCGCAGAAAACGAGCGGAAGCAGAAGGGAGCCGGCATGAGGACACCCCGCTCCGACTCGGCCCTCATTAGCTCGGTGCCCGACAGCAGGCTGCTTTGCCTCTCACCCCAACATTCAGAATACGGTGGCGTGCCAGAACTTTTCCTTCAGGTACCCCTTTTTGCTTAAGCTCACTCACTCCAGCATCCCTGATCCCGATGGAGGCATCAGAACTTAGGCATTCACCCTTCCTCAGCCATTCCCCTTCTCAGGAATCGGCCTGCCCAGCTTCCCGCAGGGCAGAGTGTCCAGGAGGTGCGGGGCAGCAAGGCCATGCCCCCCCCCCTCCCGTGGCAGCAGGAGAAAAGCCCAAGAGTGCTCCCTTTGCCCTCCACCATCTTCTCGAAGCCTCCCCCAGGAATACCATCACATCCACCTACCCAGGTTGCTGGGCACCTCAGCATCTCTGGACTGGTGAGGAAGCAATCTCTTCACAGTTCCCATGCCCTCACCCGAAAAACGATGCCACCTGGGGGTTGCCAGGCAGCTTCTGTGATACAAGAGACCTCAGGCAAGCCGGGCCAACGCACACTTGGAGCGAGGGTAGGACAGATGTGGGGAAGTATCTCCACTCGTCCAGGCCCAAACACTGTACCGCTTGACTCCGACATTTTCTACACTGGGGCCCTGCAGCCTTCTTGAGAAAGATGCCCCCGTTTGTGACCGGAGCTGGGGGGAGTCCCGCTCCAGGCTTTGTGAAGACAGTGGCACACAGGGAGTATGATGACAATTTTGCCTTAAGTCACGGGCCTGCGCTAGGAGCACGGCCTGGCCTTCCCAAAGGAGAAGGTGAAGCTCCCAGGCCTCATTTCCTACAGAAGAACACAGAGGCTTCCCCGCGACTGCTGACTCAGCCAGGTGGGGCTGCACCGTCTGCGGAGTAAGAGGCCCACTTGGTTCCTGGCACAGCAGAAAGTACCACTTGAAATTGTTTCATAAACCATGAATTAAGCAAGTTGTTAGGAACTTATAAACCCAGTTCTCCCAATTTCTTTAGCTTTTGAAAGTGGAATAAAACCGCACAAACCTTTAATAAAGCTACAGGATTATATTTGCTAAAGTAGAAAATACAAACCGCACAGTATCTATAGTTCCTTCCTTAAATCCGTACAGACAGCACAGGTGGCTCTAGAAGGAAAAATGGCACAGAAAGAAGAGGGAACATGGGGCCTGAAAGTGCCCTACAAGGAGGAAGCCACCCGAAGGGAGAAAACTCTAGAGGACGGTGTTGCTGATGGGAAACCGCGAAGAGGGGATCTCAAGCGTGCTGCGGCCTGAGGTGTCCCGGGAGACTCTGCACCTCAATTCGCTCTGGCAATGATGCTAAAGCGCACTGTCCGCCCTCGAGGGTGGGTGGGCAGATTCTAACCGGAGGAAAGGGGAGGAGGGCTGCCTTCTCCCTTCGGGCAGCTTCGGGCGAGCCGCTGGTCTGCTCCCGCCCTCACACGGAGCTAACACCCGCGGTGCGCTGGGCTCTGCTGCGTCCCCGCTTACAGATGGCAGCACATCGGGCAGCTAACCTCATAACAATGTCAGCAAATTTCTCATTATAAAGCCCATTCTCAACGGGGAGAAGGGGGATCTCCGTCCTATTGGTTTTACTTCTCTGGGGAACCCTGACTCTTACAAACGTAAAAGAGAGGAAAAGCAAGTGTGGGATGCTTTTGGAAATTGGAAAAAGAGGCTAAAAATCTCAAATACGTGTATGCCACGTGCACACACTCATGTACACGTGTTGTCAACTGGGTTAAGAGCCTCCTGAAGAGGTGGCTGGATCCTGGGGTGCCACCCTCCTCTGGGGCTCACGGAAGGCGGAACACGCTGCCAGGGAGGGAGGGCGCCTGAGCTGGGCCCTGGGAGCGCACTGGGGAGACCCGCCCTCCCCAGGCTTCTCCCCTGGGCTCCACTTCCCGTCCCCGCGGGCATCCGCGCTGCGCCCCACCCTTCCACCACCACCTCCCTCGGAGCCAGCGGGCCACGGACGGAAACCTCCGAAACCGTGAGGCAACACCACCCTCTCTTTACACTGGGAATGTTAGGTGCTTTATTCCAGCGACAGACAAGGTAGCATGAACATATAGGTTTGACGCATATTCTGTCTCTTCTGCAAAGATGCAAAAAAGTCATCTGACAAATCATACTTTGCTACACTGACAGTGGATGGTACCCTTCAATAATTTCACAAGATCACATAAAAACAACTCTATGCATAAAAACAAATCATAAGCAATTTTCATTTATATAAAACTCTCATGAAAAATGAAATCAGATCAAACTGATGAGAAATATCCCAAGGAACCCAAAATTAAGACTAATAAATATTCCAAACTGAATTACATCTCTTTAAATAGCATCTGAGTATATGAAAAAAACACCTCAGATCAGAAATTTAAAACCTAAAAACAAATGGGCTGGGGATTTAGCTCAAGTGGTACCACACCAACCTTGGATGCACAAGGGCCCAAGTTCGAACTCCAGTACCAAAAAAAAAAATCCATCATAAAACCTAAAAACAGCTAGAAAAAAGCATAAAGAAATGAGAATAGGTAACTGCACTCAGGTGAGAAATGGAAGAAAACAACAAAGACTTCCCAGAATTTAATAACTTATAAGTATTCAAAAGCACATGCAAATAAAAACTTAATGAAAGTCACAGAAAACATAAAAAGAGAAAAAAGGAAAATAAAATTATGAAGAAAAACTAGTCAGCAAGAAAGTCGTTGAAATGGATTAAGATGAAAATTTTAATTATGTATAATTGGCACTTTTTGTAGAAGAAATAAAACAGGAATAAAATAAACATTTAAAACTATAACCCATGAAAAAAGCAAACAACTGATGGATCAAAGGTGAAAAATAAACAATTATATTAGAAAACAGGTATAGTGCTCGCTTCGGCAGCACATATACTAAAATTGGAATGAAAACAGGTATAAATTTACAGATAGCTACAACAACAATAGCAACAATAACAAACAACAGAAAAAGCTTAAATATCCAAAGAAATCTTAAAACTCAAAGGGCAAAAATGGCACATTATAGGAATGAGAAATATTTTAAAAATAATATACAGTACAATTCATAACACAGACCATATGCCAAAGTTGAGACCAAACATAACACTAAAATAAACCAGTTTTAATGTGTCTCTTTTTGGAAAAAAAGCATAACTGCTGTATGCAATAAATAAAGAACCAGATACAGTAGTACACGCTGTACTCCCAGCACTCTGAGAAGCTAAGGCAGGAGTTGTTCCAAGCCTAGCCCTAGTGACCTAGCAAGATCTGGTCTCAAAATAAAATGAGATAGGGGATATAGCTTAGTATGAAGGCCCTGGGTTCAATACCCAGTACTATAAAGTCGAAAGACAGCCTGACAGACAAGAAGACAGAGAGGCTGAGAGAAAGAGAGAAAGAAGCAAGAGGGCAAATAGAAACAAAGAATAGTGATTTTTTATATTAAAAAATGATTCAAGTCAAAAGCCTTTAGCATGACAAAGAGAAAACACTAATATCAAGTCACAATTCATAATAAAAACAAAAGTGTGTAGCCAGGTGTGGTGGCTCACACCTGTAATCCCAGCACTTGGGAGGCAGGGGCAGGGAGATTGCTGAGATCAAGGTTTGCCTGAGCTATATAGTGAGTTCAGGGCCAGCCTGAACTACAAAGCAAGACCCTGTCTCCAAAAAAAAAGGAAAAGAAAAAGAAAAAGAAAAAGCAGAAACTCCAAGATATGTAGAGACAAGAACATAACAGAACACATACAGAATATAGAGCATTTATATAACATAAATGTTTATCTTATATGTACATATAAATCTTTATATCCTGATAATAAAACTACACCTCCTTCTCAAGATGAGATAAATACTGACCAAATATGTGATTACACAGTCATGTATTTTTATGACTGTGTAATCACATATTTGGTCAGTATTTATTTATAATAAAAATTTATTTATAATAAAAATTGTATTTTTATGAGGTAGAAAGAGCATAAACACTCAAATCACAATTCTAATAGCCATAGATAGACACGACAAAATCAAGAACAAAAAAAACCCCACCTCAGAATTTTAAATCTTTGTAGCATCATACAACTACAGCCAAGCAGAAAAGTACAAATCAAAATTAGGTACTTTCTAAAAAATGATAGGAAAATGATAGCTTTGGCACACTAAACAAAGGACAGTCACTGTCCCTGAACATTTATACCAATAATAAAAGTAAATCCCTAACTCAAAAAGACCTGAAAATTACTAGAAAAAAGGAGAATAGAAAAAATAAAGATTAAAAAATAAAGCAAAGAATGTAATAAATTACAACTAATTCATAAATCAAAAACCTGGAATTTCTAACAAGTAAAAATGGATAAATTTAATCTACAAAAACAAGAGGAGAAAGTACAAATATCAATATAAGAAGTGATGGGGGCAGATATACTTTGAACCATATAAAAATACATATTACCCAAGGCCATTCACCGCAGCATTAACTATCATGGGGAAACACAAATCGAACGGACACAATATCTACGAAGAGACTACAAGGAATAAAGACCAAGTAAATCCACCCCTTGCACAGTTCTAAAAATGAAGACCTCTTCATATTCCTAGGAATAATATGGATACCCAGTATGTATTGATCAATGAAAAAGATAAGTTCAAAAGTATATATATAATATGTGACCTTTTGTGTGGTGAACAAATAAGATTATATATATTTGTCTCACTTTAGGCAATGAGGAAAGAGTTAGTTCATAAGAAACCAGTTAGAGAAACTGCATAGAGAGGGGGAGAGTGAGTTGCAAGGGCTGGTGGAAGGTAAGACAGGTTGAAAGATGGTACAAGAAGTCAGAAGAACACATACACTCTTGGGGCATAGCTTTCAGTAGAACTGGTTTTGTTTTGTTTTGTTTTGTTTTGTTTTGTTTTGTTTTGTTTTGTTTTGTTTTGTTTTAATCAGATTTTATTTCTGGTTTGGGTTTTATGTTTTATTGGTACATGTTTGCAGTACACAGTGTTCACATTCCTTGTGAGGAGTTGGTATGTGTACATAAAACATCTTAATTCTTTTATTATTCACTTCCTCCCATTTGAGAAAGATCTACCTTAGTCATATTATGTCTTTTAATTTGCTCTTTATTTACATTTTGAGTTTCTCATATAAGAGACAGGACACAATAGTTAGGTTTTTGTGTCTTACAGTCTCAGGGTGAAAACCATTTTCCTACAAATAACACAAGTTTATCCTTCTTTTTGGCAAGTGGTGCTCTGCAGTGTATAAATACCATTTTCTTTATCCCATGCATCTGTTGATGGGCATACAGGCTGCCTCTAAGATTTAGCTATTATGAACTGTGGTGCTGTTAAACATGAGTATGCATGTATCAATATGATACATGCATGTATCAATATGATGTCTTTAACTCCTTGGGGAAGATATTTAGAATAGGTATAGTTGGATCAAATGAAAATTCTAGTTTCAGGTTTTGTTTTATTTTGAGACAGGGTCTCGCTTTGTAGTTCAGGCTGGCTCTGTGCTCACTATGTAGCCCAGGCTGGCCTTGAATTCACAGCAATCCTCCTGCCTCTGCCTCCTGAGTACTGGATTACAGACAGGAGTCACCACGCCTGGCATTGTGGCATATGGTTACCGGGGATCAAACTTGGGACCTTGCACTTGGGAGGCAGACGCTGGAACAACTGAGCTAAATCCTGGGCCTACTTTCAGTTTTCTGAGGAATCTCCATATTGATTAGTGGTTGTACTGACTTGAAATTATGTTAATGTTTCCTGTACCAAAATACGAAGGTCAGTAGAGATGAAAAAGGAAAAAAAAAAGTCTAAAATGGAAATCAAACAGAAGCAAGTATCACCAATTCAAATACACTGATGCAACTACACTAAAGGGGGGAGGGGATTAAAAAAAACAAGTATCTTTTAAGAACAACATTTTTACTACATATTCTATGGCTATACACAAAACTGAAAACATACACTAAATTCTAATAAATGGATTTTTATAGTATTAAGCATCAATACCTTCTGGTTCTTCCAGCAATGACTCAAATAACTGAAAAACAGGAGCAGGTGTCTCGCTGTCAGAGAAGAGAACTACACAATTATGGAACAGGGAGGAAAGAGCTAAAAAGGACCCAATAAAGACAATGGGAATAGGAAAATCAACGCATAAGCATATAAAGATATACACAGAGGTATATATCCCTGTAATAGCTCTGTCCATTGAGAACACTGATGGGTAATTTTATGTACCAACTTGACTGGGGCACAGAGTCCCTACATACTTAACTAAACATTATTCTGGGTACCGGGGCGGGGCACTATTGATATTTTCCTTTGTAGAGTAAGGCAAGCTGCCCTCCATTGTATGAGTGTCCCCCTCATCCAATCAGCTGAAGTCCTGAATAGAATAGAGTGACCTACCCCAGTGACAGACATTCCTTCGCATTCGCCATGTTAGCTCTTCTTGCCTCAAGGCCTTGAACTAGGACCTCAGCTGGCTCACACTGCAAACATACATACATACATCCTACTGGTTCTGGTCTGGAGAAACTTGATCGATAAAAGGGCCCAAAAACAATGAGCACAAATCCCCAGATCTTGATTTTTAACACCACTCTAACTAAAAATAATTAGGATTCCTTGAAAAAAAAAAAGACCATTCCAGGGCTGGGTAAGGAAAAAAAGTACAGCTGATTTTTCAACACCTATAAAAATATAAGGAAGCATACAAACATTTATGGGCACATATCAAAGGGCAAAATGATTCAAGTCAGAATCATGACCATGTGTTTAAAACTCATGAGTAAAACTTTTATGAGAAAAGAGGCAATTATATATAGTTTCAAAGCTACACCCAACAAGATACACATTAGTTAGAGAGGGAAAATATTTATTTTACAGTAGGGAAGCTTGGCAGGCACCAGCATAGCTAAGTGTCATGAGTACAAATGACCAGTAATGGAACAAAACCAGGGGACGGGCCCCAGTGCAACACACTGAGATGTGACACCTCTGCCGGATTCCAGCCAGCAATGCAGAACCTGGCTGTCATCGTGAGGAAACCTCGCACACTCCGAATGGTGACTGTACTCAAAACATCACATCATGAAACAAGGACTGGGGATGCAGCTCAGCAAAGGCCCAGGGTTCAATTCCTGGTCACCAAAACAAAGTATAACAGAATTAACTTAGGAAAGACCTGCAAACTTGCCACCCCACCACTTTACACAAAAGCCCTGAATGACCACTCTTGACAGAGTCCTATCCAGATTATAGCCCTGCCCTTCAGGCTTGTGCCCCAGACTGTGCTGCCGCCCGTGCTGAAAGGGAGGGGAAAGATGGAAAGACGGAAGGAGGGAGGGAGACAGGGAGGGAGGAGAAAAAGAAAAAATAATTTTAAGTCTAATAAACACTTTCACAGGGGAGATGACTCATACTTTTACTTGCTGCTTAGTATGTTAGAACAAGTATTAGATTTAAATATTTTGAATTCATATTTGGAATCAAATAATCTGATATAATTTTTTAGCTTTTATTTTCTCTGGTTTATCATTAAGAAGACATTCTTGTTGGGCTGGAGATTTAGCTCAGGGGTTCCAACACCTGCCTAGCAAGCACAAGGTCCCTGGTTCAATCCGGGTAACCACATACAGTACCTGGCATGGTGACTCACGCCCACCGGCAATCAGTAACACATACCACAAATGCTGGGCATGGTGACTCAAACCTGTAATCCTAGCACTCGGGAGGCAGAGACAGGAGGATTACTGAGTTTGAGGCTTGCCTGGGCTACATAGTTAGCTCAAGGTCAGCCTGAACTGCAAAGCAAGACCTTATCTCAAAAAAAAAAAAAAAAGACATTCTTGTTCACAGGCCTTTAAATCATATAATGAGACCAAAATTAATTTTGCAAATAAAATGGAAACCTAAAAGCAGTGTTATAAGAACAATGTTTTAGACAAAGTGCTGCACAAGTAGTAAGTCCTAATTTAAATTCGGTTCTATAAAAAAATTTAATCAATGCTTAGTTTCTTGAGCTAAAACTAAGCTGATTATATAACTTTTTTCAAAAATAAGGGGCTAGGGATTTAGCTCAAGTGGTGCCGTGCCTGCCTTGGAAGAAAAAAGACCCAAGTTTGAGCCCCAGTACTGTAAAAAAAAAAAAAAAATATATATATATATATATATATATATATATATATATTAAAACAAAAGGAAAACATTATAAATGTTATACTTGTCCTTCTTCCCAATACATACAAGACGGAAAAATGAAATTATTTTCAAACTTAAAACAGACACCTTTAAGTTATTAGTGAGGTAATAATTCACGGGAAAGCTTCTCTGAAAAAAACACTATAAATACAAATTAAAATATAAAATACAAATATAAATGCAAAATCCTAACTACAGAACCTAACCCTGTTGTGTGGATATCTTTGTCATCTCATATTCCTTGTTTTTCTGATGCTTTCTGATGATTACTTTGTCTTCAACTTTTCAAGGGACTTAGCAAGTATTTGATCTTACCTTAAACCCTTCCTACATATTTCCATCACAGCCTATATCTCCAAGTGTGAAATTTAGCATCCATTAAACAGACAGGCTGTAGGGATTCAGGGATTGAGCCGATTTAGTTTACCTGTCGCTTCCCCATGAGTCTCAAGCACAGTGTCTGAACACAGAAGGAGCGCAGAGAGCAGAAGACAACTTGCTGACTTACACAGGAGATATTTTAAGGTCTAACTACAGGGATCTCATTCTCTTAGGAACAAGGGTAGCATTTTTTTTCCCAGAATAAACACTGGGAATGAGACATGCAGGCCAAACATGGCCTACTTTTCATTCGTATAAAGGGTAATTCAAAATTGCCCTCCACCATTTAGCAGTACAGAGACTCTTCACAGAAAAAAGTCCTTGGGAGTTGTCAACTTTATATCCTGCTGCAAGGCCAGAGACCTGACAATGGCACACAGATTTTGGTAAGCTATTCTAAATATACAGTTACTCCAATAAACCTGTAGAAAATAGATGGCATAATGAAATAACGAGCTTCCCTTTACCTTAGATTTCATAATACATATTAAAACATTATATTCACAGTACGTAACTCCGTTCAAAACACAGGATTTCAACAATCAGTAACACCTGCATCATCATTCCTTGAAAGAAGCCCAACACAAGGCGTCCGCCCCATTGCCCCAGTCCCCCAGTATGCCAGTTTCCATAAAAAACGAAAACTGGATGAATTGCTATTTACAGAAAGAAAAGTTGATGTCACTTTGTAATTCTTTCTGTATTTTGCCTCCAGAGGTCTACATAATGAACTGAACTGAGAAGATGTCCCCAAAATAAATAAGGAACTAGAGCACCTAATTTCATTTTCCTCAGAGGAAAAGCTATGCTGTCACAAAGTTAATTGAATTATTATCTTTGATCCTATTTTTTCCCTCATGTTCTCTATTAAGTGACCTCTTTTCTTCTTCCTCTGACTTCTCGCCTTAGCCCTACTTTATTAGTGAAAATCAAAAGCCCTGTCAAGGTTGATTTAAATATACTAACTACTTAGGAGTAATGTATCCATAACAGTTTTATCATAAGACATTCCAGGGTGCCATATTTACTAGTTACTACCAATATCTGACTTCTCTGTTCTAATTACAAATTCCTTGTTTACAACTAGTTGATATTCTTTTTTTTTTTTTTTTTTTTTTTTTTTTTTTTTTTTTTTTTTTTTTTTGCTTTTTGGAGACAGGGTCTTGCTTTGTAGTTCAGGCTGGCCCTGAGCTCACTATGGTGCCCAAGCAAGCCGCCGTGAACTCAGCAATCCTCCCGTCTCTGCCTCCCGAGTGCTGGGATTACAGGCGTGAGCCACCACGCCCAGCATTATATGTGGTAACCGGGGATCGAACTCAGGTCCTTACGCTTGCGAGGCAGGCGCCGGAACCACTGAGCTAACCCTCCGGCCCTAGTTGATATTCTTGTACGCTTATCAGATGAACATCCTAACGTCTGACAGGAATAAAATTCTCAAAAGTCATATTGACTATTAATTAAAAATTATAGTTTAAATGAACTATATAGAATGTTATTCTCTATACTAGTCCAAGTACTTTTCAAAAAACATCAAGATAATTCAATCATTGAAAAATAATCTTACATTTTATCATTTTAAACTGGATAAGGACTTAATTTTCACAAAATGTTCAATATACACAAAATGTCCTCTCTTACAAAGCAGATCATACTTTGTCTTGTGCTCCAGATGTGTAACTCATTTGTGGGATGACATGATAGGATTTTTAAAAGTTGATTTAGGCAGACAAATCTTTTTTCACTTTTTTTTTTTTTTTTTTGGTTTAGGCTGACCTCAAAATTGCAGCCATCCTCCTGCCCCACAAGCTTGGGATTACAGGCACTGAGGTAAAAATTATAAAAGACAAAGTTCAGGGCTGGAGATTTAGTTCAGTGGTTCCGGCGCCTGCCTCGCAAGCCAAGGTCCTAAATTCTATCCCTGGTAACCACATACAGTGCTGGGCGTGGTGACTCATGCCCACCAACAATCAATACCACATACCACAGTGCTGGGTGTGGTGGCTCACGTCTATAATCCCAGCACTCGGAAGGCAGAGGCAGGAGGATTGATGAGTTCGAGGTTTGCCTGGGCTACATAGTTGAGCTCAGGGCCAGCCTGAACTACAAAGTGAGATCCTGTCTCCAAATAAATAAATAAATAAATAGATAGATAGATAGATAGATAGATAAATAAATAAATAAATAAATAAATAAAAGACAAAGTTCAAATCTGTACACATGGAAGACATGTTCAAGGACAAAACTTTTAAAATTACCAAAGCCACCAGTGCTCATTAATTCTTTAATCCAGCTCTGTGTTATAGTCACTTGGGTAGCTTTTAAAAATATGCCAAGTAGCACCTGTAGATGCAAATGAGCTCTAGAAAGTATGACAGTTTTTGTAGAATGGGAAGTTTCCAAAGGAAATTTGGTGTGGGAATGTAATGAGGGGAAGGAATAAATATGATTCTGAAAGAAAATAAAAGAGCATGTATATAGGGGGTGGGGAGGTGTGGGTGGGTAGGGATATGGGTAAAAATGAGAATTAACTTGTGTTGTATATTGGTACAAATTTCCCAATGTTATGTGTGATTGTGAGATGTATATAAATTGTACCAATAAAGAATTAAAAATATATATATATGCCAAGTCCTCATTCCAAAGTAGAGGGGTCAGGGATCTCTGGGTTTGGGCTGGGCCATGGGATTTATTCCAAAACTCTTCAGCTGGGATTTGAAATCATTGACCAGTCTATGTAATTATTAACATACACAAAAATACTAAGGTATCATTTGGGGCTAATAGTACTTTACTCTTAAAGAACTATCATTCAACCAAATGTAAATATTTAAATTAGCTAGAATTTCAATATTTAATCAACAAAGACCCTCCACAATCACACGTTGGTGAAGGAAATATTTTAATAACCAAAATTATAATTCAGTCATTTTAGAAGGACTACTAAACTATTATAGTACGGAACATATTTTTTGACATTTTGTAATAATTCCAGCTTTAAATCTTCCAAAGGAATTTTTGGCCCAAACATTTAACAATTTGCAAGATACATGGGGCTAAAGGATACAGCCTTGAGTTGAAAGGTTGGGATGCTGCACACAGAAGAGTAAATCGATCCAAACCATGTTGTACAGACAATGGAAATGCAGAATCACAGAACAGAGAAGATTCAGCTTCAGCATAAGTGTGAGAGAGACAAACATGAGTAGCTTCACGTGGCGAGAAAAGGTAAGGTTGTTTAGAAGTTGAGAAAGCTTTGATTGACAAGAGCTTTAGATGTTAGTCTTCAGACAGCCACTGGAGGTTATTTTAAAAGAAGTGACTGTGGTGTTTCACTTCCAAAAAGATACACAGTTGCATTTTTCCTATTCTACTTGCTAACTGTAACTGAAAGTCTCAAGCAGCACACATAAAACAAGTAAAAGAAATCTGTGCAAGATGAACAGAGGCAGGCTGTCTGGCTGGGGACTCAAGAGCCACATAGTGAGGTGCTCCCTGGGTTATCCACATGCCTCACGGTCCCTCAGGCTCAGCTGCAAAGCTGGCAACCTGAGACCGCCAACAGGAGGAGAAGGGGGAAGCCCGCAGCTACCCCAGCAGGAAGAAGCAGTGTAGAGACGACACAACTTTTAGACAGTGACAATGCTACTCTAACCAACATGACACTAAATGCTGTGTACTGCCTCACTCCTGACAGCAAAGGCAGAGGAGGGAGCCTAGACATCTTCCCAAGGTGCCCAACAGCACAAGAGGTTATTATTATCCAGGAGACCAAGGAGAGACCAAGACTTTCATTGGTAATAAGCCCATCCCCCATCACCACCACAGTCACCATGCCAGTTGTGAGTCGAGCCCATATAAAGGACTCTGTTGGATTATCTGACAAAGATTTTTAAAGCAGCAACATGAACATGCCTGAAACAAATGAAAATGTCTCATCAAAGGAACACAAAACCTCAGCAAAAAGCAAAAGACACAAAAAACTAAACCAAAATGTTAGAACTGAAAAATATAATGACCAAGTAAAAACCTCACCAAATGGCAACAGAACATTGAGGAGGATTAAAGAATTTAGTGAACTAGAAGACAGCAGAGGTACACAATGTTAGCAGGAAGAAAACAGAAAAACAAATGAACAGATCATCAGAGATCTCTAAGACTACGCAAGAAAGCTAACATCTGTGGCATCTAAAACTCAAAGTGAGAAGAAAGAGAGGAGAGGAAGAAAAAATAGTTGAAAGAAGTGAAAGAAGTGGGTGTCTACAGTTTCAGAAAGATGGGAGAATCCATAACCCAAAGTCACCTTCCCAAATCATACCAAAACTAAACCTCTGGACACCAAGGACAAAGAAAACACTGAGAGAAAAATGAAACCTTACCCACATGGGAAGAAATGTTCAAATGACAACAGGTCTTTCATCAAGAAGGCCAGGAAGAAGTGGCCAAGTATCTTTCAAGTGCAAAAAGAAAAGACTGTCAACCCATAATCCTACCTTCATAAAAATATTCTTTAGGCTCACAAAGGAAATAAAGACATTCTGAGACAAAGAAACACTAAGCAAACTTGGCACTGACACACCTCCGCAGAATAGCTAAAAGAAGTTCTTTAAATAGGAACACAATAACAAAAGAGAGAGCTATAGAGTATGGGAGAAAACACCATACATGAAACTGTGGGTAAATAAAATTGGCTTTTTGTTTTTATTCTGTAGGTTTTTGTTTTTATTTGTTTTGATACAAAAGATAGAACCTAGGGATTTTTACCACTGTAACCCCAGTCCTTTTCAAATTTCACTTTCAGAAAGAATCTTACTAAGTTGCCAAGGTTGAAACCTGAGCTTCTTCTGCTTCTGTCTCCCTAGTGGCTAGGATTATAGGTGTGTACCACCATGTTTGATGTTTGTGATTTCAAAATTATGCTTGACATTTAAAGCAAACTGGTGGTAAATATATGTACAGGAAATATTTTAAGACAGTTATATTACAAATGAAGGAGGATAAAGAGGCATACAGGAAGATAAAATTTCTATACTGCACTCATACTGATAAAATGATGACCACAGCAAACTGTAAAAGTTATGCATACAGAGTCTCCCCCAAAAAATGTATACATCAGGAAAAGAAAAACTTGGATAGGTATTTTAATACAAATTTATTGAAACATCATGAGATTAACACAAGTTAACTTTGACCTCTACAATAAGTGCTCAAAGTAGTGGCCATGAGCTTACAGACATTTATTAGTAGGGCAAACTCCTGAACCATGTATATAATTTTTGGCAGACTCTGTATATAATGTAACACTAGAACAACCAATGAAAAGATAAGAGATATATAATGAAATACTTAACAAATAAATCAAAATGGAAATAAAAATTATGATCAAATAACCTACAGAAAAGAAAACAATAAAATAAAGAGACCTAAAGCAGAAAAAAAAAACACAAGTCCTAATATAACTGCATTAAGTTAAATCTAAATATATTAACATAACAACTGCATTAAGTATATTCTAAATACAGTTATTATTTTTTTTTGGAGACAGGATCTCACTTTGTAGTTCAGGTTGGCTGGCTCTGAGCTCACTATGTAGCCCAGGCAAACCTTGAACTCAGCAATCCTCCTGCTTCTGCTTCCTGAGTGCTGGGATTACAAGCGTGAGCCACCATGCCCAGCATTATGGTATGTAGTACCGATTACTGGTGGGTAGGAGTCAGCACAGCGGGTATTGTTTTATGAGTTTACCAGGGATCGAACTGAGGACCTTGTGCTTGCTAGGCAGGCCCAAGAACCACTGAGCTAAATCTCTGGCCCCTAAATATAGTTATTAAAAGAGATATCAACAGTAAATTTGAATACATGATTAACTATAAGATGCTGCATGAGTCAGCTTTCCTGCTATGGAAATAAAACACTTGACATTTATAACTTAAAAGAAGGAGTACTATTTGGTTCATGGTTTCAGAGGTTCCAGTCCATGGTGAGCTGGCTCTGAGACAGAAAGGCCATGGTGGAAGGGCATGGAGGAGCAAAGCTTTCCATTTCCTGGCACCCAAGCACAGGGGAACAGTGTCAGGGATAGAAAGGAAAAACCAAGGACCAGACAGAATCCCCAAGGCTGCATTTCCATGACCCACTCAGACGTATGCTTCAACAATCCCCAAGGCATCCCTCAAAATAATTAAACTGATATTCAAAGTTAACTGTCATAGCTTCTTATAAGAAAGTCACTTTAGCCGGGTGTGATGGCTCATGCCTGTCACCCCAGCACTCAGGAGGCACAGGCAGGAGGATTGCTGAGTTCGAGGCTTGCCTGAACTACATAGTGAGCTCAAGGCCAGCCTGAACTACAAAGCAAAAGCCTGCCTAAAAAAAAAAAAAAAGTCACTTCATGTATAACTATGAAAACAGTTTAAAATTAAAAAGATGGAAAGGTAAATCATATAAATACTAATCAAAGAAAAACAAGGGTAGGTACAATTCAGAGTAAAGGAAATTGCCAGACAGAAGTGCATTATATATTAGTAAGATCAGCTCACCAAGAGAGCAATCCTAATTGTGTATGTACTAAAATGACAAAGTTGGAAAACAGGTAAAGCCAAAGTTTAACTGAAAGATGGTCCACAATCAAAGCTGGAGATTTCAAATTCTCTTTCTCTCAATGAGCCATACAACAACTAGGCAGAAAATCAGTGTTATTCTGTTGATCAGCCAACAGTTTCTAGCCAACATTTATAAATACCAAGTAACAGCAGAATACACATTTTTAGTGCCCATGAAACATACCGAAATAGATCATACCGAAGTAGATATTTCAAAGCAAACCTCAATAAATGTGAAATAACTAGAAACATGCAAAGTATCTTCTCGATCATAACGTTATCAACTTAGACATTAGTAACAGATACAAGAAAAGTCTCAAACCATTCAGACATCAAATAACCCATTCCTAAATAACTCATGGGTTAAAGCCCCACTGAAAACAAAAGGCTAATGGCAAAATTCATTAGAAAACACTGTTTCACAGTTGCCTAAATTCAACTTTGAGAGTTACATGAAACAGGAAAGTCTCCTATTATCAAGTTTCACTTGAACATAAATCTTTTATTAGCTAATGCTATTATTTATAAAAAAATAGGAACATGTGGTTGTTATGTTTGTTATATTCTTTTGATTTCTGGCTAAATGGGGGAGTGAATCCAGGGCACTCTACCACTAAGCTGGACCCTCGGTCCTTTGTATTTTTAGAAAGTGTCCTCCCCAAACTATCCAAACTTGTACTCAACTTGGTATCCTCCTGCCACAACCTCCTGCATAGCAAGGATTACAGGTATGTACCACTACACCCAACTATGCCTGTGTTATATAAAAGTTTAATTCTTTTTTTTTTTTTTTTGAGACAGGGTCTTGCTTTGTAGTTCAGGATGGCTCTGAGCTCACTATGTAGCCCAGGCAAGCCTCGAACTCAGCGATCCTCCTGTCTCTGCCTCCCAAGTGCTGGGATGACAGGCGTGAGCCACCACGCCCCACACTAAAAGTTTAATTCTTGAGCTAAGGATGAGGTAGAGTGTGTACTTACCAAGTGTAAAAGACTGGGTCCAATCTCAGCACCGGAAAAAAAAAAAATTCCAACTTCCACAAATTATGTAACATCCTTTTCTCTAGTCAAGCCTAAACTCTTACAATACTTATAAAAATCTAGGAAACTCAGCTTTATAAGATCAATGCTTTCTGAGGATATTTAGGGAGGTAAATAATAATTAGAATGAATGACAGATATATGAATAAATAAACTGAAAAATTTGCATCATGGTACAAATTAAGATGTTTCGAGACAGGGCCAGGGATTTAGCTTAGTAGTTCCAGCACCTGCCTAGCAAGTGCAAAGTCCTGAGTTCCATCCCCAGTAACCACCTACAACAATACCGTGTGTGGCGACTTACCGACCAGCAACCAGTACTTCACACCACAATGGCGGGCATGGTGGCTCACTCCTGTAATCCCAGCACTTGGGAGGGAGAGGCAGGAGGATTGCTCAATTGCAGGCTTGCCTGGGCTAGTGAGCTCAGAGCCAGCCTGAACTACAAAGTGAGACCTTGTCTCACAAAAAGATCTCTCTCTCTCGAGAAACTATATTGAACTGAACAGAAATTAAAGTACAATATATCAAAACATATGAAACACAGCTATAGCAATGTTAACGGGAAAATTACATGCCAAAATAGGATCACATAAATAGCCCAACTGCTATGGTTAAAGGTAGAAAACAATTCTATGTGAAAAGATTACTTTCCTATCAAATAGTGCTGAAGCAGTGGAGATCCACAGATCCTCCTCCTAAGAAATGAATTCTAATTCAGTTTCATACTTTATATAAAAATTCACTAAAAGCCAGATATGGTGGCACACACCTGTAATCTCAGCATGTGGGGAACTGAGGTAGGAGGACTGCTCCACAATCAAGGCCAGCCTGAACTGCAGTGAGAATGTGTATCCAAAAAAATAGACAAATCACTCAAATATTTCATGAATTTAAATACAATATGGTAAACTATAAAACTTTAGGAATAAAATGGTCAGGCTGGAGAACGAGGCTACACTTGACCACAAAAGCATAATCCATAAAAGGAAAACTGATAAAATGAACTTGAAAACTAAAACTGTTTTGTTAGTGACCATGTTATGAGAATGAAAAGACAAGCTACAGAGTGAGAAATAAATATTTGCCAACCATACGGCTAACAAAAACTATCTAGAATATATGAAGAATATTCAAAAAGAAAAAGTTCAACAAAAGATGAACAGACGTTTACTAAAAAGCATATATACAATATAAAGGAAGCATATAAAGTAGTGGTCAACATCATTAGCCTCCAGAAAATGCAAATAAAAGTAACAATGAGGTATCACTCCATATCTAGCAGAGTGGCTAATGTTAAAAATGATCAAAACCAAATGCTACCAAGAATTAAAAAGAAATACTAAATTAATCATTGTATCAGTCACCTAGACAATACACCGTGTAGCTTAAACACCTATTTTCTCACTGCCCTAGAGGATGCAACCCAAGATTGAGGTGTCAGCAGGTCTGGTTTCTTCCGGGACCTCTTGTTTGTGTCTTGCTGCTTTATCTGACTAACCACTGTGTCCTCATAATGAAGCAGGCCTTCCTTTGCACGCAGCCCTCAGGGGTCTCTGTGTCCCCCAGTTTTCTCTTCTTATAAGGATACCAGTAATAAAATTAAGCCCCACACTAAAGGCTTCAATTTAAATCACTTTTTAAAAGTGATTTCTCTAAATAGTCACATTCTAAGGTACTAAGGGCTAATGGCTTCAAAATATGGACTGAGTAGACATTCAGTACATTAACATCCCTAATATTCCTCATGAGATTTAAAATGATAGTCACTCTGAAAGACACAATTTCTTTAAAAACCTAAACATGCAACTACCATACAACCCAGAGACTATACTCTTGAGCATTTATTCCTGAAAAATGAGCACTTATGTTCACAGAAAAACCTATATATGAATGTTTACAGTAGTGTTAGTCCTAATACTCAAATCTAGAAATGCTCTAGACACTCTTTAATAGGTGAAGTACAGCCATACCTTGGACCACTATTCAGAAATCAAAAAAGAACAAACTACTGAAACAGAGTAGACTATGTATAACTCTCAAGAGAATTATACAAAAGGAAAAAAGCCTATTCTGAAAGGATGCATGTTCCAAAATACCCTGTATTTCACTCTTAGCAATATTACAGAAACAGATTAGATTAATGGCTGCCAGGTACTAAGGACCAAGGGAGTAGGTGAGAAGGAAGGAGGTATGACTACAAAAAAGAAACTTGACTTCTTGCTACAAATGGGTAGGAAATGTCAGCAAAAGTTTTTCACTTTCTAATATTTGAATGATGCGCTCTAAAAAAAGCGTAATATTTATGACCATGTAGGGTGGAGAGAAAGATTCCATTACTGCATGTGGAAAGACTAAAGAGGCCCAGGCTCCAGGCTAAGCCAGCCATATGAGGGTCCATCATCAATGGTTCCCTGCATGATGTGGGGCTCCATGTTTGAAAGTCTCCTGGGGCAGCAGCTGCAGCAGGCACCTGCACGTGAGGTGTCCCAGAGATTGTCTGGGGAGGCACATAAGCCCTAACCTGCTGGGTTAGCACGTTAGAAGACAGACTCTTGGGGAGGCATTAGCCCAGGAACACAAAGATCTCATGAGTGAGCTCAGCACCCTTACAGAGGAGATCCTAGAGTCCCTGTACCCCTCCATCCATGTTGGGTCCAACAATGACCATCTATAGACCAAGAGACCTGCCTCGCCAGGCACTGAATTTGCCAGTGCCTGTCCTTGGACTTTCTGTGAGAAATATTTTTCTGTCGACAACAGCCTAGAATAGGGTATTCTTGTACAACAACCTAAACAGGTAAGACCAGATATAAACTATAAGAATATTTCTTCTATCAACATTCTTATTTCCATAAAATTTGATCTCAACAAAGTATCAGGAAGATACTTTAGTAATTGGCTGCTTAAAAGACTCATAGAAAGATATGAAAAACCTGATAGGTTTAAATATACTTAAGGCACAAAATCAGACTAACTTAAATGGGTTTAACAGAAACTATATAGAACAGAATTCAAGTGAAGCTATTTGCTTAATACAAATGCTGTAAGATCCACTCACTCCTTTTCTGATTTTGGCATTCTTAAGTATTTGGAAATACAGGGATGCAAATCCCAATGTACAAAGTAGGTATCAGCACCTTTCAACTCATCACAGATCAAGATATGTGTTAAATTCTCTACTTGTCCTACAGAGAGGAAATGTTTAGAACAGAGATGATCTTTGTAAAAATCATCTTAAGCAAGGAGAACTAGAAAACTCCATGTTAGTCTTCTAGGCTGCGTTCAAGCTCCCAGCCTCCTGCCTCCCCAGGGCTCCAGGCCATCCTCCTACCTCCAGGCCCAGGAGTCTGTGGTCTCTAGTGTCTCGTACCAAAACCAAAAAGACTTAAACTAAGACCCAACTGCCTTTTAACCAACTTACCTTGTGTATTAAGGCAGCTAGGAGAAGTTTTCGTCTTGTGGTTTGACCTGGTTTGATTGAGAGTGTAAGGGCACGGCTTGCTTTTATTTTGCCCATCCCACCAGGAAAATGGTTGTAGTATGACCCCACAATTGGGAGAACTCAGGCCCAAGGGTTAATAGGTTACTTGGGCTACTCTTTTTCCCTCATCACTCTTTTAAACTTAATAATTCAGAACCCGAGTCTCAAATTCCAAGGATCCCGATTTCATTTTAAAGTGTTTACTTCCTTGTCCTGGTTTAATATAACATTCCTCTTCTCAGCGTGGTAACCACTTTTGTATTCCTCCCCAGTCCCCAGGAATCTACCTCAGGTCCCAGACTTCTTGTCACCTCCATGCTATGAGTGATAAATGGGAGGCAAATGATATGCAGTGGCTAGACTGGTCTCGCCTAGTCCCAAACTGGTACTTCAAGAAAAGAACAAAGGAACCCCCAGCCCCATCCAGCTGTGTGTTAACAGTCACTGCAACAAATACCTCAGGTAATCAATTTATAAAGAGAAAGGTTTATTTTGGCTCACTGTTTTAGAGATTCACTTTATTACTGTTACCCCAGCTGCTTTCAGACTGGTCACAAGGCAGCACATCACGACACAGCACACAGTGAAACAAAGCCGCTTACCTCATGGCCGGGCAGTAAAGGAGGGAGAAGAGACCAGGTTCCCACAGTCCCCAGTGACCCAGAGGCTTCCATTTCTTTTTCAGTTGTTGTTGTTTTTTGGTTTGAGATGCAAGTCTCATTAGATTGCCCAGGCCTCAAACCCATCATCCTCCTGCCTCCCATAGCTGGGATTACAAATGCGTGCTACCAAACCCAGAGATCCCACCTCTTAAAAACTTCTGTCACCTCGATATAGCAACAAGCTGGGACCAAACCTGTAATACACAGGCCTTTGGGGACACTGCAGAACCAAGCACTGCAAACTGATAAAAAGCATGATGCTGCGCTTCTATTGTGAAAGACAGGAGCAGGCAAAGTGTTTTGGGGGGAAAGGCAGTTGAATGGTAACAACTATTAAATAGTATATGGTATCAGAAAAAAAAAATACTACTGACCTACAATGATCAGGTATACAAGAGAGCACAATGGGAAAGAAAAACCCACAGGATCAGATATTAGTTATAATTACATGTGCAAATTTTTACTTTATGTTGAATTATTATGCAAAAAATAAACATACCTATCAAAGGCTGTTGATTTAATTCTGTTTTGAGCTTTACTTTATCTAACTAACTGTAACTATCCTTCCAATTCCCAGCTCTGCAGCTTCATTTGTAGTCAGGTGCCGAAGCAACACAGTGATGCCCGCTAAAACTGAAAAACATTTCTAAAGCATGCCATCACACTAGGTAAGAGCCCAGAAATCTGGTTCTCAGTTCTCAAGAATGTCCACTGTGCAATTACGTCACTGCTTCCAGTCTTTTCCGGCACTAAACTATTTTATACCTATTTCTATAATAATTTCCAAAAAATATGGTTTATCATTTTTCAGCTGATGAAACAGAAATGATTTACAATAAGTAGCATCAAAATCTGAACTTTTGGGGCCGGAGGGTTAGCTCAGTGGTTCCGGCACCTGCCTCGCAAGCGCAAGGACCTGAGTTCGATCCCCGGTAACCACATATCATGCTGGGTGTGGAGACACGCCCACCAACAATCAACACCGCATACCACAATGCCGGACGTGGTGGCTCATGCCTGTAATCCCAGCACTTGGGAGACAGAGACAGCAGGATTGCTGAGTTCGCGGCGGCTTGCCTAGGCACCATAGTGAGCTCAGGGCCAGCCTGAACTACAACACGAGACCCTGTCTCAAAAAGCAAAAAAAAATCTGAACTTTTAAATGGCTCAGTGAAAAGATATATGAATCAATTCAAAACACAAAATACCCCAGCAAATTGGCAGATTTCAAATGATCTAGTGACACACTAGAAACAGGAATACAGATTTTCTCATATATTCTTGTTAGATGGTACACTCTGGAGACAAATTTGATGGTATTTACCAAACCTATAAATACCAGTACTTTTAAACCAAAATCCCATTCCCAGGACTTAACATATATACCTGTCTATCATTTTGTGTGAAATAATACACTATACTACTAATCTACCTTCTGTGACATCCTAACTACTAAAGACTGAACTAGGCATGGTGGTGCATGTCTCTAATTCTAGCTAGCTAGGAGGCTGATGCAGAAAGATCACCCATTTAAGGTCCCCCTTGGCAACTTAGCAAGATTTTGTCTCAAACTAAAATTTTAAAAGGGCTAAGGATGTAATTCAGTGGTGGAACACTTCCCAGTGCAAGGCCCTAGATCCTAAGTCCAGTACTGCAAAACAAGTAAGTAGATAAATAAATAATAACAATTAAATAACAGTAGCTACTTAATTAGCATTAGTATATGACACCAGACACTATCCTAAGCACTTTATACACTTTCTCAATTGTCCCACCAATCCTATGACATAAGTGCTACTCGTATCCCCATTGTACAGGTGAGGAAAAGAAATCAAAGTAAAAAGAACCTAAGATCATATTACTAGTGTGAAGCCAGTATCTAAATTCAGACAGTCACACTCTAAAACCTGTGTTAATTACTGTAATTTACTAAATCACCCAAATACACATCAGTCTGGGAATGGTTATATGAATTATATATGCATCTAAAGGAATACTAAAATTTTTTAAAGAAGGATCCATAGCTCATTATAATTTATTATATTCATGAAAAAACAGTAAACAGGGCTCAGAATTTACCGCAGTGGTTCCAGTGTCTGACTGGCAAGTGCAAGTACCTCAGTTCAATCCCCAGTACCACATACCACAGTGCCAGGGATGGTGGCTCATACATGTAAAACCAGCACTTGGGAGGCAGAGGCAAGAGGGCTGCTGTGAGTTTGAGGCTAACTTGGGCTACATGGTGAGTTCAGGGTAGCCTGAACTACAAAAGTGAAACCCTGTCTCAAAAACTAAAAAAAAAGAAAGCAAAAGAAAAAAGCAGACAAACCCAAACTAACAGATATTCTATAAAACATCTGACACAACATGCCTCAAAACCGTCAAGGTCACAAAAAGCAAGACTTTAAACTGTCACAGGAGACTAGAAAAGATTAAGCAATCTGATACTCTAGATGGTTTCTTAGACTCAAAAAGGTTCACTGGTGGAAAAACTGTAGATATCCAAATATAGGCTCACACCGACTTAACAGTAACATAGTAAAACTAGTATCTTAGGTTTGACAACTATATCACAGTAAGTTAATATCAAGAGGGAAATAAAACTGGGAGAGGTAAATGCCGGACGTGGTGGCTCACGTCTGTAATCCCAGCACTCGGGAGGCAGAGACAGGAGAATTGCTGAGTTCGAGCCTTGCCTGGGCACCATAGTGAGCTCAGGGCCAGCCTGAACTACAAAGCAAGACCCTGTCTCAAAAAGAAAAAAAAAAAAAAAAAAAAAAAAAATTGGGAGAGGTATATAAGGAACTCTTGGTACTGCTTTTCCAATGTTTCTGTGACCCTAGAACTCTTCCTCTGGAGATATAGCTCAGTAAGAGAATGCTTGCACAGTATGTACCAGATCCCAGGCTCAATCCTCAGTACCAAAAGGAAAAAAAAGCCTAATGGAAGTTTTTTTTTTTTTTTTTTTGTTTTTTTTGAGACAGGGTCTCGCTTTGTAGTTCAGGCTGGCCCTGAGCTCACTATGGAGACCAGGCAAGCCTCGAACTCAGCAATCCTCCTGTCTCTGCCTCCCGAGTGCTGGGATTACAGGCGTGAGCCACCACGCCCGGCACTGTGATATGCAGTATTGATTGTTGGTGGGCATGAGTCTCCACGCCCAGCATTGTATGTGGTTACAGGGGATTGAACTCAGGACCTTGCACTTGCGAGGCAGGCGCCAGAACCACTGAGCTAACCCTCCGGCCCTAGAAGTTTATTTTTAAGAGGAAGGCTCTTTAAGTAGTAATAGGAAAAACAAGAGATCCAAGAAATAAAACAAGTAAGATCCAGAACAATGAGCACAGTAAGGAAGCAGTGTGTGTCTGGGTACAGAGGGCCATTTGTGTAAAAACATGTAAAAGCACATCTCCGGTGAATGACAGTGGTCTGCATCATGAAAGAGTAAGCTTTGTCGTTAGGAACAGGACTAAGAGGAAGTCTGTTTTGGCTGTTTCTTTGTTTGGTATGGTACTGGAGATGGAACAGGTCCATGTGTGGCCTAGTCAAAACATAACTTCACAGTGGAAAGGATAGGACATGAACTAAGAGAAAGACGGTGAAAATAACATGGAGAATTAATAATAAAACATTCTAGGAGCTTAAAAATAATCTCCTCCACTTACCCATTCAGGCTTCTTATGCCCCTGCTTCCCCTTCCCATCACCTTCTTCCTTCTTCACACATTTGATTCTGGCTGAACCAATCTGACTACCAAAGTCAACAAGTCAGTTACCAGCTTTTTTTCTCAAACCTACATCTCTCCCTGCACATCCAGCTCTATATTTAAAAGCACTCACCTACTGTGTTATTTAGCTTCCTGAGTATTGTATCTATACCAAGGGCAGCAACTAGAAGCACCCGTGCTCTCACAACTCCTACCCGTGACAACCACTGCTCGGTGCTCACAACATCTTCTTATCAATCCAGACACTGCCTCCAACTGCAGTCACTATCAGTCACAACTAACCTAAGAAACAAAACCTTTTGTCCTTGTCTGGTCCCTACTATTGATCTATTTGCCTGAAGTGTCCTCCTGTGGATGGTCACTATTTAGATGTATCCAATTTTGTTCTGAGAATGCATAAATTATTTTAAAAATTTTAAAACCCTAAAGCAAAGAATAAGACAGGCATAGCAACTCATGCCCAGTAATCACAGCTACTCAGGAGGCTGAGGCAGGAGGACAGAAACTTCAAAACTAAGGTCAGCTTGGGCAGGTGAGAAAGATCCTGTCTTAATATGAAAAATAAGAAAGGACTAAAGATACAACTCAATGATAGAACACATACTGTGATTAAGGTCCTGGCTTCAATCCTCAGAATCCTCAATTCCAGAGAGAGAGAGAGAGAGAGACAGAGACAGAAACAGAGACAGAGAGTCAGTGAAAGAACACAAGCAAACATTAAAACTTGTACACCATGAAATGGAAACCTATTTGCCCCCTTTGGTGTGACTTACAATCTAATTCTGGCACTATAGAAGCCATCACAAAAAAGGAAAACTCAGTCCACAGTCCAAGAGATAAGGACAAGGTACTCAGAATGGGAATTACTGTTGGTAACCAGACCAAACAGCAATTTTTATAAAACAAAGAGATCTCTAGAATAACCAGGATATACAAGATACATAACTATGCCTTCAAAGAATTGGGTAGTTTCCGATAGTGCTCCTCAGGGAGATCTTTGGCTTCTTATCAAGCCCAACTCAACAAAATTGATTTTACAAAGAGCAGGCAAAAGCTTTAACAGCTCTCTGCCCTTCCACTTCCTTTTCTGCCTCATAATTAGATTATAAACTCTTTGAAGACAAGAACTATCTCTTTTAATGCCTGCATATAGCTCGAAGGTATTTTGCACTCTACAAAAATAAAGCATTCAATGTTAGTGAGAATTTACATATTGTAATTCAAACCTACTTTGATAAAAAGCCTCTAACCTCATACCAGTTCCCACTCTTACTAAATAAATATGCTAACTGAAATCTCGATGGATAGAGTCCCAGTCCTTCTATATGATTAGTGAATCACAATTTAATTTGTCATGTCCCAACAGAATTTTGTTTTGCATATCCCTAGCACAAAGCCTGCAAAACTACCAAATCAATACCACTGAATCTTATCCAATAAAATGAAACTCAAAAGCAAAAGCTCTGGCAACCTCTATTAAAGGAAAGACAATATTACTATCTTTCAAGAATATAATCAATACCTCTTTACAAACCAGCTGACAAAGGCAGGTTTATATTCTAAATGACTCTGCAAGTCCACTAGAAGGCAATGAATTATAATGAAGATTTTCTCTATGTCTTTGCAAGAATCTGCAGTTTTTGAATATACCAAACTACCAGAGAACTGTACTTCCTACCTTTTAACACACACACACATACACACACACACACACACACACACACACTTCATCAAAACAAGCTTACACTTCCCTTACAGCCATTACTTATTACTTATCCCCCTTTATTTGGTCAAGTAAAGGAAGTACAATGAGAACAAAGTAATAAGTTAGATAGTGATTATAAGCAACATAAAGTACACAAAACTTAAATCGCTACTCTTAAGTATAGGCATTAGGACCATAAGTATTCCTTATACTTGGAAACCATGACTGAGTAGTCTCATCCAACACTGGGTCGGGTTTTTCTTATATGCTTAGTATTTCTGTTTCCAGGAGGTTCCTCATTTGGTATTCCTGTGCACTGGGGCAAGCTCTTTCATCCCCAGGCGGAGACAGTTACAATGAATGAGAGAACTTGGCCAGGACTGGCCAGTGTTAGTTCCCCTGCTCTTATGTGACAGGTAAGTAAAGAAAGGGAGGTGAGCTGTTAAGTGTCTCATCCGGGCTAATAAGTGTGGTACAGGCCAAAATGTGTGACTTGGAGCCTAATGTTCTTCACAGTACAGTCGGACATTTCATGTCACTGTTGGCCACTCATTACACATACAACAAAATCAGAGGGCCAGGGATTTAGCTCAGTGGCACTGTGCCTGCCTGCTAAGTAGTGCAAGATATTGAGTTCAATCCCTAGTACGAGAAAGAAAAGAGAGAGAGAGAGAGAGAGAGAGAGAGAGGGAGGGAAGGAGGAGGGAGAGAAGAAAGAGAGAGAGAGAAGGAAAGAAAGAGAGAGAGAATCATTATGAATAGCCACAAGATACCAGGTACTAATTTCTTCCAGCATGACTATTCTATGAGGTAGGTGTTGTTATCCCATTCCACTGAAGAATTTAACTTACCCCAAATCATAAAGCCACCAAGTGACAATGTGTGATTAATCTGTCCTACAGCTATTCACTGCACTAGCCCCTATTATCCTGCATCAAAAAGTGCAGGTGTTTGGAAATCACTGTCTGCCAAAATTAAATTCCAAATAGCCTGAGAATTTTTATAGACTGACAATTTATTAGTGGAAACCATCCCTAGCTCCAATATTCTATCTTCTTACATTTTTCTCCATTAGGCTAAAGTGTAATTACAATATCCATAGTAAAAAATGTACATTGGTATACCACCTTACAGTTTGTTACTAGAATTGTTTTCATTTTTATTATGTGAAACTGAGTCTCATATATTATTTCATATCACGTAATACTTTCAAGCTCTTTGTGAGTAAGAATTACTGGCATTTTACAGATGGAAGACTTTGAACAGGGCAAAATGACCTGCCTGAGGTTAGACTGTACAACTAATAACAAATCTCAGGACTTTACTCTGGTAAACCCCAGAGGCTCTTCATATACTAATTCATTTAATCCTTTGCCCCAAGTACTAACTCCCCACAAAGACTGTAAATCCTATATACCACAAACATGTACTAATAAGATTTTTTTCAATGTGCAGAAAAAATTTAATCACTTGCATTTATCAACGTACTCATAAAATGTAACCCCCCAAAAACTTGAAAGCACAATGAAAGTGGGGAAAATCAGAAAGGTCAACTCCCTCTCCCTCAGATGTCAGGTGACCTCTAATAAACACTGACAAGGCAAACAAATTGTTCCCATGCAGAACAAGGAGGGAAAGTGCCCACTCACCCTTGGGGACTGGCTTAATCTTGACACAAAGCCAGGCAAGAACAGCAAACTAAACAGCAAACATGAATATGTTCACCTTGTGCGGTCAGACGCAGCAGTCTGAAGATATTCAGTAAAGAAAAAAGAAAAAGAACTATGTGTATTATGGCCCATGAGTAACAGAAAAACATTGTACATACACACTCCTATGTACAGTGGGATGCTGATATGTGTTTGTACATACACGCACACATCAATGACAAGGTACTGTGTAGGTTTAGAAACAGAAACTGCAAATCTCACAGTTGTTACCTGATTCAGGAATGGTCTGATATAAAAAAAGGAACGGAGTAAAGAAGCCAAGGTGGCTTTCAACTTTTACTTCTAGATCACAAGTTATTTGGATTTTTATATTTAACATGTATCATGTTTGACAATTAAAATATATAAATGAAAAGTAAATCCTAAATATTCTTTTCTTATAGGTGTATTGTTATAGGAAAAACTAATTCTTGTATTCGCTCACTGCTCATTCATTCATCCAACACTCAGGACACAAGTGAGCTAAGTACCTAGAAAATGAACGTGTGACAGTCATCAAGTATGTGAAGCTTAGTACAACAGTTACTTCCGTCTCTGAAGTACAAGTTACATTCTAAATTTTATTACATATTTTAGTTTGTGTCATCTCTGTAATTCCAGATTTTCTACAACTTCTACTACCTTTTTCCTACAAAAGATAATGATTTTTCTTTTTTTTTAAATTAAAAATCCATTTGTATTCATTCACTCAACAAGGGTTAGAATCTTGCTATGCATCAGGCACTACGCAGGACAAGGGATAAACCAAAACGAAGAATTAACATATGGTCCCTACCTAGTTTCCAAGGAGATGAGAGTTTGCATACATGTTATGTCTGAACATACAGAACAGTAGAAAAAACTGAAATAAATGTCTTAGTAATCCTGTACTTCAAAGCAAAATTGGCAAACAGCCCACATCAGAAAAATCAGAAAAATCTTAGCTGGGCATGGTGGCTCACGCCTGTCATCCCAGCACCCGGGAGGCAGAGACAGGAGGATTGCTGAGTTCGAGGCTTGCCTGGGCTATGTAGTGAGCTCAGGGCCAGCCTGAACTACAAAGCGAGACCCTGTCTCAAAACAAAACAACAAAAAAAAATCAGAAAAATCTTAATGTTTACATAAAATGTGAAAATGTTTAATTATACTACCGTTAGAGAGAATAAATTAGTGGAAAGACAGACCATGGGAAGTAGAAAAGAATGGAATGAATCTCAGTGAACAGGAGTTCCAAGATTCATTATGCCACGAAGAAGTTATTAGGGAAGTTCTTAGGTTTAATCACACTCTTTCCTCAGTGGAAATACAGAAATCAATTCTACCCTATCATATAGGAAAGGACCAACAATTCACTTGAAATTTTTAAAAATCTACTGAATGTAAGGCAATGTGGCCACAACACCTGGTTCTTTTTCATTGAGCTGACTTTTTGAAATTTATTTTCCCCCAACTTTGTCACTGATTAGCCAAGCAAATTCCCAAACACAATGTAACTTCTGTAAGCCTCAGCAAGTACAAAGAATGCAGGAAGTAGAGTCAGACAACCTGAGTTTATATTCAGGTCCTGCCTCTTACTAACTGTAAGATAAAAAAACAAGCAAAATTCTGAGTCTCTCTGTATCTTAGTTTCTTAGCAGGAAACCATGTAAACCTCACCTCACAAGACTATTTAAAAGATTAAATAAGAAAGTATATGTGAAAAAGCAAAGATTGAGAAACAATTACATAAAAAGTCTCCAGAAATATTCAAGTGACCAATAAAAGTCTGAAATATAAATGAAAACCACCATGAGACATCACTTGACAGCTACAAGTATAGCAGTCATCAAAAAGAAACATTCACAAGTGCTGGCAAGAATATATAGAAAACGGAACCCTCACAGCTGCTGGAAGAAATATAGCAGGTATGGAAAAGTTTAGTAGCTCTTTAAAAGTTCAGCAGAGTCAGCATGGATGACTCAGCAAAACCTAAGAGTAATGAAACCATACCCACACAAAAACTTATGAGTCTCCACAGCAGCATTATTCATAATAGCCAAATACTTAGGAACTAATAACTAGATAAACAAAGCATGGCATATTCACACAATGGAATATTACCCTGCCATAAAAATGAGTGATCTGGGCCGGAGATTTAGCTCAGTGGTTTCAGTGCCTGCCTCTCAAGAGCAAGGTCCGGAGTTCGATCTCTGGTAACCACATATAATGCTGGGTGTGGTGACTCACGCCCACCAGCCATCAATACCACATACCACAGTGCTGGGCTCACGCCTGTAATCCCAGCACTTGGGAGGCAGAGACAGGAGGATTGCTGAGTTCGAGGCTTGCCTGGGCTACACAGTGAGCTCAGGGCCAGCCTGAACTACAAAGCGAGACCCTGTCTCAAAAAAAAAAAAAAAAAAAAAAGAGTGATCTGTAGATGCATGCTGTAATATGAACTCCGAAAAGATGCTAAGTGGAAAACACAATGGGTCACACACAGGACAGCAAAATCTGCAGTGACAGAAAGATCAGTGGTTATGATATACAGGGGAGGGTGGGAAGGCTGAGGCAGGACTTCTCAGGAGTCTGAGGTCAGCTTGAGCTACACAGTGAATTCAAGGCCAGCCTGAACTATACAGTGAGATCTTTCCCCCCCAAAAAAATGTACAGCGGAGAGGGAAATAAATGGCAATGAAAGAAAATTAGGATTTCTTTTCAGAGTGAAAATGTACCTGAGTTGGTGTGATTTTGCACAGTCTTGTGAAGACACTAAAACTATTGAGTTACATTTTTAAAATGCAAATTTTATAACATAAAATGCATCTCAAAAAATCTTCCAGAAATGTAAATTTCTGCTACTTCTCATTAATGTGCTGCTGTTCTCCAGAGGTTGTTCCAGTTAACTGTGACAGCAATAAAAGCTCTTTGAAATTAGATATTACATTATAAACAGAATTTTCAGGAAGGTAAAACTGAAATCTATGAATCTTTCTTTATTGGATTAACCTATTGTAATTTCATCTCTTCCCAAACATGCCTGTTTTACTATCAAGTTTCTTTTTAAAGTGGAAAAAGTTTGAGAAGTGGAAAAAGCTTCAAGAATACTTTAAAAAAAGCCCAAACAGCATTACTTTTTTAAATTAGTGGATATTTTGTTTTCATATGATTAAAAAAAACTTGCCTGTTTAAATGTGGTTAAAATCACCATCAGTGAACTAAAGCCCAAGTACTGTACTGTAGATGTAACTTTTCAACCACCATTCGCCATTTTCTATGTTCTCTACCGTGCTACCAGATTTTCTGCTCAGCCCTAGACCCTCAATCTCTTCCACTGATTATACCTTCCAATTATTCGTCACATGAGCCATAATTCTTGATCAGTTCTTTAAATGTGATCAATTCATTTTTTTCCTGTCTGGAAACTCAAACCAGTAGGCCCAGTTTTTAAGATTAAATTTAGTTCAGAACGGCTGCATAAATATTCAGTGAAATGATTTCCTGGAATTTGCGATATAAAAACAATCGATAAAGCTGTGTAATGTTTTCTAGCTCCTCTGGGAATATTTTCATGTATTTAGTCATGGAGTAAAGACAGTCACCAACTTTTGTCCTCCAAAAGTATTATGTATAAAGGCTTCCTGGTTCTAAAACAAAGAAGTATTTTATTGCTCAAAGCAAAAGGAAAATATTTTCCTTCTACTTACCATTGTTATACCGAAATAGCATTCCAACGAAACCAGCTAGGTGTTGGCATGACCCAAGGTAAGTCAACAATGATAAATTATTGTGTATTCTTCCTTGAGGGAGGGGGATTTCTCCCACCAGTAAAGTAAGATTTATCAAACCAAAGAAAACTACAGATTCAGATTTGCAGACCCAGGAGTGTGTTGAGTGGCAGTTTTAATCTGAAGGCTCGCCAGACTGCCAGCTGCGGCGGCGGGCTGCACGGTGGGTGTGCTTGACACAGACAAAACGTGAGGAGGATGACCTGTCAAACAGCTGCCATCCGGTTACTCCCTCCACAGCACCGCAACTTCTCAGGGCGAGCAGGTCTGCGGAGGAGCGGACGTCCAGCACCAGGCGGAAAGCCCCCTGCATCACCGCACCAGCAAGTCGGAGCCGCATCCCAGTGTGAAAGCCACCCCTGCCCTCCGAGCTGGTCGACTGCGGCTCTTTTCCAGCGTCTGCCTAAAACGCACGAGAGACACAGCGGCCAGCTCACTCTCCCCCTCCTTTGTGGCTGCTCCGAAGGCTGGCGGGGTGCGGACCTCAGGCAGGCCAGGAGCCAGCCCCGCGCCGCGCTGGGCGACACGGGGCCTGGCGCGGCCCGGGGCCTCCGGCCGTGTCCCCCGCCCACCCGGCGGCAGGGCCGGGCACCGGTCACACAAAGGAGCCCGCGCGGCGCCGGGTACAGGGGCTCGCCCCGCACGCGGGGGACGGGAGCCGGCGGAGCGGGATGGACGCCCAGACCTGTTGCGCGGTTCGGTCCCTCAACCCGACGTGCACGAGGGCGCCGAGGGCAGAGCGCGGCCGGTCCGGGGCCAGGGCCGCACCCGGCGGCTGCGAGGACGGCGGCGCCCGGGGCTCCCACCACGGGCCACGCTTTGTCTGCGGCGGCGCCGGCGGCGGAGCGAGCGCGGGCGCGGCGGGGACGCGGGCCGGGGCACCCTCCCGGCCGCACACACGCGGCCCGCGCGGCGGAAGCACCCGGCCGCCGTCTCCCCGCCGCGCGCCGCGCGCCGCCCGCCCGCCGCCCGCGCGGGGCCTGCGCGCTCCTCGCCCGGCCGCGCGGCGGCCACACTCACCTGGCTGCGGGGCGGCCGCGGCTCGGGCCCGGGAGGACGCGGGGACGCCGGCGAGCGCGGGCGGAGGCGGAGGGCGAGGCGGAGGGAGGCGGGCCGGGGGCGGAGCGGGCCGGGCGGCGACGGCGACGGCCCCAGCCCGTCACTCGGCAAATCGCGTGCTGGCCTCCGTGCGTCAGGCGGGGGGCGCCGCGCGGGTGGCCCGGCCACCTCCCGACACCGCGGCCGTGCGACCTCGCGTGCGCTGGGCGGCAGCGGCGCGACCCCGCCCAGCCCGTGCAGCCGCGTCCCCGGCCGGGGCGGGCGGGGCGGCAGGGTCTGGACCACAGCGCCAGCCGGCGTGGAGCCGGGCCGGGGAGTGGGCTGAGGGAGGGCCGCAGCCTGACACCCTGGCGAGGCGTTTGTTTGCTCAGGCCGCGCCCTCCAGTGTGTGGCTTCCTTACAGGGTCGCCGAGGGCTTCAGAATTCTACCATCCTCATCCGTGGTTCGATGGGAGATGGGACTCCTTTGCCCAGTAGCCCCGTCCAGGAGACAGAGCAGAGAAGGGCTCTGAGATGGGGCTGAACGGTGAGGCCAAGCTCTGTGGCGAGGCCGCCGGCATTCCAGGCACGTGCCCCACTTTGAGGGTCTTTCCAATGGGTGGCCCCACATGAATCCACATGGATCTCATAAGAACTGTCTCCTCGGTTTTACCAACCCTAGTTATTTTAATCCAAATGTGCTGACTTCAAAGTCCTCTTCCTTCTCATGTGATTTCCCAAATCATCTTTAGGTCATTTCCTCAATTCAGTTCAAAAGAATCATCAACTAATCCATGATAGGCCACAGTGACCACATGGCTCCAGCCCCAGGCCTCCTGTAGTAGCCATTCTGCCACTCTAGTATCACCCATCTCCATTGTTTAAGTCTTGCCAGTCCAACAAGGAGGCACCCAAACAACTCTCTGTTCAAATTCTGTGGTTCAAAATCAGCCGGGATTTAGCTCAGTGGTTCTGGCGCCTGCCTAACAAGCACAATGACCTCAGTTTGATCCCCAATAACCACATACAACAATACCCAGCATGGTGGCGCACACCCACCGGCAATCAGTACCACATACCACAGTGCCAGGCATGATAACTCACACCTATAATCCCAGCACTCGAGAGGCAGAGGCCGGAGGATTGCTGAGTTTGAGGCTTGCCTGGGCTACATGGTGAGCTCAGGGCCAGCCTGAATACACAGCGAGACCCTGTCTCAAAAAAAAAGCAAAAACAAATCTCATGGATGAATTCTTCCTCCTAGTTCTGTGACTCACAATCTATCACCGCTTCTCAATCCCTTTGCCACTTTTAGGCCAAGCCTTTCTAATTTCACTTCTGCTTCACTTTCCTGGAACTGCCTGAGAATGCACCCAACACAGCCCAGGGAAGGTCTTTTCCACCTCTGAGGTTGAATCTTGTTCAAGCTCATTACCACAGTAGACAAGGCCATTATTATCTGATTCTGTCACCTCTTTATTTTAGCCTCCAACTCTTACATTATCCACAGAGCACACACAAATTCAGGCTGTGAGTCTGTGTCTATGGTTTCCGGCCTGAAGTCCATCCATCATTTAACCAGTTGAGCTCCTACTGTCCCTAAAGATAATAATGACAGGGCATTGCTTCCTCTTGGAATCTTGCCTGACATCCCATCCTTCACAGCCCCCACATCCTCACCCCACACACTTACACAGAATTAATCTTGCCTCTGCTTCTGTGAAACCCTTTAGTCTCTGTGATATTCCTCAGCTCTTTCCTTTTTCCTGTTGCTTTCTTTGGTCATGTTTTCTTCTTAGACTGTGTGTTCCTTGAAAAGAGGAGATTTTTGTCTACTTCATTTTTGACTCCCCAGAACAGAGCACACTGCTCAGCAAAGAGAAGGTTCTCTACCTATTTGTTGAAATATTGGAGTTGTTATCCACTCCAACAATTAGACATTGAGCATCTACTCAACAGGAAGGAAACACAATGCAATCCAAAGCCCTAGTCCTCCTTAACTTCCTAACCCTTCCTGGGTCTTCCTTTCTTCCTCTACTGTGTGACAATCTTTGCTTCTCATTCCAAACCCTGTCAAGTACCACTCACATTCTTGGCTTATCCTTCATAAAGCAAGAGCATGCCAAACAATCCTTTGCAGTAATTCACAAAGCATCCCTTTCCTGTGTCCTTACCTGAGCTCCATGTGGTATTACCCAGTATTTAGGTGCAGAACAACTGACACAGAACAACCAAAAATAAGACTATCAATTCCGAGAAGAAAGTTGGGTGCTGTATCTTCCAGTCACTACTGATATGAATTCAGCTCAATTACTTTACTTTCACTTGGCCCTCTCCAAGAGTTCCACTGGCTCTAGGAGTGGCCTTTGTTTTTAGTATTTTGTCACTGAGGTAAACACATATGGTGGAGGCCTACCAGAGCCTTGCACAACACATACCCAGCATTTGCTTGAACTCCAGGTGATAGGGACTCACGACTCACTGCCTCACAGCAGTACTCATCTTTGAGCAGTCCTGCCAGCCCTAACATTGAACAGAAAATGTGTCTCCCTATAGATTGGTAAGTGGAAACATCTATGGAAGGCAGAAACTTCTCTGGGCTTACAATTCAGTGGCATGGTCAAAGCCTGGTTTTTCAGTTTTCTATGAACTTGAGCAAACAAAAGCACTCCTACTATGAGTTGGTTCGACTCTAACAAGGAAAAATAAGTATCACTGTGCCTTCTGTCATTATTATGAATATGAAATAGCATCCTAAATAAGTCTGTATTATAAATAATTACATTAATATAACTATGAAAAATATATATTAAAGTGCCCAGGGAATCTGAATCTGGTACTAAAATTTCTTGAGTCCAGAGGGACATGGTTCCCCATTTATAAGCATCTGATGACAACACAGTATGTTCTCTGCTGTACCTCACCTTTGTTCATCCCTGCCATGGGCTATCTCCCAGCATGCTCCAGCCCCCTGCAAATGCGTCACCTGGAACTGAATCCCATATTCCATGGACACAGAGAGGAGTAGAGAAGTGTGATTGCCTGCGAAGGTTGCCATTTCAAAATTCCACTTGATATCACATTAATATTGACATTAATATGAATTCATATTAATATTTTCTACCACCCCATGCCGTTCATACATTGCGAAGTTATCACCACCTAAAAAAAAAATCCCTAAATATTTTTAAGTCTTTAACCTGTCTACTACTGTAAAGCTATATTATCTCCTTCAATGTGTATTTTACAGTTTATTTTTGTCTTTGCCTTTATTCTTCATCATTATTATTTGGACGGTTTTGTACTAGGAGTCCCTGTCAAGTAGATATCAATGTAAAATGAGAATAACATTTTAAAATATTCAAGCTTGGGGACAAAGAATCCCGCCCCCCGCTTTTTTTTTTCCATTTTGATGACAGTGATGAAACCAGGGCCCCAATCTCCACACTGCTGTCCTCCACCATCCTTGGCTGTTTGGCTGTTCCGTGATCCCCGGTAAGCCTGATAGCATGGGTGAAATTTCAGTTTCTCTAATTTCCTTAAGAAAGTATTCTTTACAAGCCAAAGGGACTCAGACCACACCCAGACATCCTCTGCCCGGAGGAAGAGAGATTGAATTTCTGCGTTTCAGGACTGAAATTGTGAAACATCCGGTCACAGAGCTCTGAATTACACTATCCAAAACTACACCACAGGGCTGCTATTTCTCCTCCTGTTAACTCATGCTTTTGGGGCAAAAACAAAGTGGAAAATTGAGGGTTTCTTTTTGTAATATTTTGAAATCAATTTCTTAAAAAAAAAAGAAGTCAAAGCAGGGCTGAGGGTACAGCCCAGGGTACAGCCCTTACTTGGCACCCACAAGGCCCTAGGTTTGATCCCAGCACTGCAGTAAGCGAAGGGGGAAGAAGGGCTAAAATGCTGTATTTTAAAACATAAAGATCTATAGCATTAATTCTAATAATGCATATTTAAAAGATTATTGAACTTTAGAAAACATTTAATATTTTTATAAATAAATAAATCAAGTAGTCAGTTGATGTTTTTTTCTGAGGTTGTAAATGAAATTTTCTTTTTTTGCTTTACTGAGCTTATTAGTATATTTTATATATATATATATACATACATTATGATCACCTTTAACATTGAGAACTTGTACCAGTACATAATATATCTTGATTCTCATTTTTCCCATCCCCCTGCCCTCACTATACTTCCCAATCCCCTACATACATAAGCTTTATTTCCTTTTTTTTTTTTGTTTTTAACCATCAAAATTTTTCTTTCCCTTTTTACTTTCCCTTACTTTACACCCTTCCCCTTTCCCTTTGAATATTTTCTTCTTATTTCACAGTACCTATTATACATTCTGGACCTCGTGACACCTTCAGCTTCTCATACCAGAGAAACGGTACAGCATTTACACATTTGTGTTCTATTTATTTTACTTAAGAGTATGTCCTCAAGATACATCTATTTGAGTATAAATGACTCATTATTCTTTATGGCTGAGTAATACTCCATTTTATTTTTTTTTTTAAATCTTTATCCAGTCTCCAGCTGATGGGCATTTGGGTTATTTTCAAGATTTAGCTATTACTAACTGAGCTGCTATAAACATGGGTACATGTATGCTACTCTGATATGATGCTCTTAGTTCTTTAATGTATATACCCAGCAGAGAAACAGCAGGGTTAAATGGGACCTCTAATCCTAGCTTTTTGAAGAATCTCCACACTGATTTCCATAGTAGTGGCATGAGTCTACATTCCCACCAACAGTGGAGAAGGGTTCCTTTCTCTCCACAGCCCCACAGCATTTGCTGTTGGATGCTATTTCTTCATAGCAGCCATTCTTACTTTTTATAAGTGACATTTTAATTTCCAGCTCAACTGAAGCAAGTATAAGGATCTGGTCTTCTTTTTAAAAATGCTCTAATGATTCTGATATTACATAAGTGACATTTTAAAGATTTGTTGGAGAATTTTTTTGGTAGGTTTTTGCCCTTTATCAAGGCACATTCACAAAATGTTTTTGGTAAACAGGCCAAAGGAAAGAGTAACAAGCAATGTTTGAGTTTTTTCTTTTCTTTTTCTTTTTCTTTTTGGTAAAATCAGCAGTCTTTTTGTAACAAAACTGACTTCTTTTTCTAGTTGTGACTTTTAGAGCTAAAAGACAACCTGTCTATCTAGACAACCCATCTATCCCAATATTTTCTTTTTCCTGGCTCTGGAGAAGATAAATCCGATTTATTTGCCACAGTTTCAAAGACTAGAATCCTGTCCTCTTAACTACCAGTTGGTATAAGCAGAAAGTATTTGAATACTTGGGTTATATGTATGTGTAATAGTAGATACAGTATATAACCTAGGCATAATAAAAATTAATTTCTTTTTTTGTTGTTGTTGTTTTTTTTTTGAGACAGGGTCTCACTTTGTAGTTCAGGCTGGCCCTGAGCTCACTATGTAGCCCAGGCAAGCCTCAACTCAGCAATCCTCCTGTCTCTGCCTCCCGAGTGCTGGGATGACAGGCGTGAGCCATCACGCCCGGCTTTGTGGTATGTGGTATTGATTGCCGGTGGGCGTGAGTCACCACGCCCAGCACTGTATGTGGTTACTGGGGATCCAACTCAGGACCTTGCGCTTGTGAGGCAGGCACCGGAACCACTGAGTTAACCCTCCGGCCCCAAAAATTAATTTCTTAACATTATAAGTAATTTAAAAGTATTGAAATATAAAATAAAATATCAAGCCAGATTCCCTAATTGTTTTCTGCTTTTTAGTTTTTATTTGGCTTTTAGTTTTCTCTTTCTCTTTCTTTTTTTTGGGGGGGGTGGTTTTTTGAGATAGTCCTGCTAAGTCATGTAGGGAATCCTTGAACTCACAATGTTCCCAAGGCTGGCCTCAAACTCCCAGGGATCCTCTTGCCTTAGCCTCCTGAGTGCTGGAGTTGCAGGGTTTGTCCCCCACCCATCTGGTACCCCTCATTGCAATGATCAATTTACTCTCACTTTTACCTAATATGTTTTGTACTAGAGATTGATAGAGGAGGCAAAGTAAAAAGCAAAGTCTTCAAGCAAATTATTTAAATGCTTCTAAAAATTAAAAATTAAATGCTTCCAGTAACATACAATATTTTACAAAATAGAACACAGTAAACTGACTATGCTAATTTTTTTGGTTTCACCAATATATTTTTTCCCATAAGCCTTAGATGTCAATACAGTGTACGTTTGGGTGGATGTTCCTGAATCTGAATACACTGGTTGCAAGTGCCAAAGCCAACCTGAGCTGGATTAGGGTGGAAAGAACGGACTTCTGGGACAAGCAGAGGTGGGTGAGCGGACTAAAAGGAAAGCTGTGTCTGGGGGACCCCAGAAACCCAACCAAAGCGAACATGTTTCCCTTTGCTCCTCTGTCACATCTATCTGTTCATCTCAGACATATTTTCAACATATCCAATGTTGTATTAGAAGGAGCAGAGCCCCAGGTAGCAAGGGCTGTACAGCTGCTAATATAGAGAGAGCTCACGTGGAAAAGTACTGAGTGGCTAACGCTTTGGGTTACATCAGTGTTCAAACACTGTGGCTAGTATAAGAAGACGGGGTGGATGTGGAGGGCTAGCTGTCCTATGGGCAGCTCTCATAATGTAAGGGAAGTTACCAAAAGAGAGAGAGGACAAGAAAACAGAGTAGCACGCAGACAGAAGCCATACAGGATCACTGTGAGGTATGTGCTTTTGTAAACTACATATTAGGAAGAGGATTTTCACTATCACTCCCACACTTAAATTATGATGTAAGTTACTCTTACCCTCATCATTTCATATTAAAGACCTATACTCAAGTACTTTCTTTCTGGTTTGCGGATGTTCTTTTAAAGTCCTAACCTAGAAAAATTCCTTCAGTGTTTTCAGAATAAGGGTAGAAAATATGATTTCCCATTTTTACTTGCTATTAAAGTTATCTTTAGAATCTAACTCGAAACATATTTTGTTCAACCAACACCAAAGAGGTAAAATGCTTGATTTTTCAGATTCATTCTGCATAATGAAATGTTCAGGTCTGGTTGGAACGGCATTAGGTAAGTTACAGAGAAAGCTCTTTAGTTTCCATTACATGGTATTTCAATATGGAGCCAGATCCTAGATATTAGTAAGGCAGAAAAGAATGTTAAAAACAAGCGTGGTCCAAGTCATAAGGTTCCCTTATTATTTTTTTTTAATGTTTTCCAGTCGTCAGCCTGAACACTAAGGTCAAGATTACTTATTTCAGTGACCAAGCAATGTGTTCTGCTCTGAATTCTGAAAACCTGAGGCCAAGACCGAAGTGCCCTTCCTAGTTTCAATTCTCTGATGGTCAATTATGGCTCTCTTGTTTATCCACATTTAAAAAAAAATACCTATGTTCTTGAACACATAGGGACAAACTGCACTGAAAAATAAGCTCCATCCCCCTCACCCGGCCCCTTGGGCGCTGTGAGACCTTCCAGCTGCACTGGCGAGGTGTGTGGAAGGTCCATGACTAGCGGCCCAATGGGAACCAGGAGAAGTTCTGTTGCATAAAGTCGGGGGAGGCACTAGCAACACAGAGGCAAGGAATTGATTTGGTTGTGGGATAAAGCATAAAAGAAGAAGAATTGCCTTTTGTATCAATCCAGCTTTTCCTCTCCTTCTGAATAAAGCATTATTATGTAACAAAGGGGCCTTTAAACAATTTCTCTTTTTCTTTAAATTGGCGAGGTGACAAACACAGATTGTGTCATCCTGGGTTACAGCCACTTCTGAGGGTGTGGAGTTACTTGATTCTGGCACAGTAGATCATGGAATTCAAAACATGTGACGCAAGCTAGGATTGTGCCTCCTTATTTTTCTATGAAATGTAGGGACCGAAAAGAATGAGAAATGCGTTTCTCTTTGGGAACCTAAAGAAAAGCCTGAGAATAGCCCTACTTGGCCATTTGATTCTGAACATTAACTTTCTGTAGGAAAAAGAAATTCAAGCAAACCAGTAAAGTATACTATTATCGCTCCTAGTGATGAAAAATAGGTTTTAGTCTAGAATTCAGCATGTGAAGTATAGCAGCAGTGTGTGGCTGAACTGTTGGTGTTGCTCAGCTAACCCACCTGATAAAGATCTTGGGTATTTTATCTAAAGATGACCTGCTTAGCTGCTTAGAAAAGACAGAATTATTTTATTTTATTTTATTTTATTTTATTTTATTTTATTTTATTTTATTTTATTTTATTTTATTTTATTTTATTTTATTTTATTTTATTGGTACTGGGGACTGAACTTGTGATCTTGCATTTTGAAGGAGGCACTGGAATCACTGAGCTAAATCCCCAGCAGGAAGGACAGTATCTTACTCTAAAAGTGTGTGCAGATTCTGTGCTTAGGACCAACTTGATCTGGGAACATACACTGTCCACCGTCATACAGTTATTTTAGATGGCTAAATTAGATAAAAATATTATAGCCAGTCAGAAAAGGAGACAGGGATAAGCTCTGAAGAGGATCAGTGCCAAGGATAAGGCCATATTACAATTGTGGCTGGAGCCACATCTGTAGGACGCCAGGCCTCGAGATAAACACAAAATGACTGGTCCTGAGTACTGGTATCAGCTGGTACAGTGAAGCCTAGATAGTCTCGGGTGACCAGAACCTCCTGATCCATCCCTTCCTAAAAGTCTTTGTTCTTTCCCTGTACACTTGCTACATGACCTGTTGGCCCACTGGCTCAATATTACCTAAGCAGCTGTACTTATAATATTATTGGTTGGTACCCACTTTGTCCCTACCTCTTAATTTTATACCAATCTCCTGATTTTGCTCTATAAAACTTCTTTTGAGAAGTGGACTCCTTGACAACCCACTTTTGGATCCCCTCTGTCTCTAAGGAACTCTCTCTCTCAGTAAATATTTCCTTCTCTTAATTCCGTTGTTACTTAGAATTCGCTCTTTGATTTTGGGGCACATGGAGTTACTATATCTGTTATCTAGCCGGTTCAGAGTTATTTATTCCTTCTCTATCACAATGACCAACTTTTAAACCCTTTTCTTGGGAAAAAATGGGAGTGAGAAGAGACCTAGAAAAAGACATTTGATGATTTCTTTTTGATCCTAGAGAATAGAGAGGTCATTGCTGCATCCGAGACCTGCGGACAAAGACAAAGAGATCACAAGTTCACTTTTGGTCTAGCTGGGAGACGGGAACCCAAACACACACCGAATGCAACCTGATCCAGACCAGAGTTGTCATTAAACTCCACAGAGAGTGTCACCTGGACCCAGAATTGAGTCACAGCCAGGTGTCTAGAGAAGGGTTCACAGAAGGTCTGAACTTGAATCGACTCAGCATGAAGAGCCACGGTTATCTAGACTGAGAAAAGGGAAAAAAAAGCAAAAGAAAGCGTAGAGACAGTGGCAGAGAGGAACTGAAGAATGTGTGGTTGGAAGAAAAATTTTGAATGTTCTTGCCTTGGCTGCAGGACCCAAGGATCCTTTTGGGCCAGGGGTAGAAGAGCAAACTGCTTTCAGAGGCAGGTTGTGGGGCAGAATGCATCTGTGAGAGAGTTGGAGCTGATGCCTCGCGTGAAGACATGGAGTGTCTCTCAGTGCTGTACAAGTTATACTTCCCATGTAATGTGAGAGACTGTCCTTTCCTCATAGACTTTCCTATAAAGGGGGTTCGTGATCAGTTTCTTTAATCACTCAGTAAATATTCCCTGAGTGTCTCCTATGGGTGAAGTAGTGTACTGAGAAGTGAGAATGGTAGAGTGAGTTAAAAAAAAAAAAATTGGGCTGGAGGGTTAGCTCAGTGGTTCTGGCGCCTGCCTCGCAAGCGCAAGGACCTGAGTTCGATCCCCGGTTACCACATATAATGCTGGGCATGGAGACACGCCCACCAACAATCAACACCACATACCACAATGCCGGATGTGGTGGCTCACGCCTGTAATCCCAGCACTCAGGAGGCAGAGACAGGAGGATTGCTGAGTTCGCGGCAGCTTGTCTGGGCACCATAGT